>VZRU01014814.1:962-13194 GCA_013398155.1 Pedionomus torquatus
GGTTAGAAGGATGGAGTACCTCTCCTATAAGGACAGGCTGAGAGAGCTGGGGCTGCTCAGCCTGGAGAAAAGAAGGCTCTAGGGAGACCTTATAGCAGCCTTCCAGTATCTGAAGGGAGCTACAGGAGAGCTGGAGAGGGACTCTTTGTCAGGAAGTGTAGTGATAGGACAAGGGGTAATGGTTTTAAATCTCCTCTCTTCCAATTTAGATTGGATATTAGGAAGACGTTCCTTACTGTGAGGTTGGTGAGGCACCGGAACAGGTTTTCCAGAGAAGTTGTGGATGCCCCATCCCTGGAAGTGTTCAAGGCCAGGCTGGATGGGCCTTTAAGCAACCTGTTCCAGTGGGAGGTGTCCCTGCCCATGGCAGGGGGGTTGGAACTTGATGATCTTCAAGGTCCCTTTCAACTCTAACCATTCTATGATTCCACAAGTAGTTATGTTTGCTTCCCATCTACAAGGCTTATCCATCATTCTGTGCATTTTAGCTACCAGTCTGTAAAATGAAAGTAAATGAAGCTGTCTTTCTTTTGTCTGTTTTCTCAGTGACTAGAGAAAACTTGATCTTGACTGAAACTTATATAGTGTCATAACACAAATAATAAAAACATGATTGGAGGAAAATTAATTTAAGAAAGAAGGTAATGAATCCTTTCTGCTTTTTGTTTTGCACCTTTCACTAGTCATGATGTTTGAGACTTACAAATCATACTTCTGAGCAGTGCGCTACTGCAGGAAGAAGGCAGATTTTCTTCCATTTTGGATCTTTCAGAAAAGTTCTCTGTATAAAGATTTTCCTCTCTGTTCCCTCTCCCTACTTACTTTGTCCAGTTGACTTGTTATTGAAGATTAAAGGTTACTGACAGCCAGAGAAATGGAGGGCAGAATTGTGCGATTCATCTTCCTTTTTTTGGTGGTTACTGTAGATGTTTGTCCAGAATTCCCAGGATTTTGAGTTGCAGAGCACAATGATAAGAAGTTGTATTTTTAACTCTTGACAGAGTGTGTGGAGATACAGTAAAAATAAAATAAAATAAACCAACCAAAAACCCAGTCTCCCCCTCTGTTTTGCCGTCTGTAGGTCTATGGAAACAGGAGAAGGAGTCAGTAGGACTTGGCGTGTTGTAGGGGAGCTATGTTAGCTATTAGTTTCAGCTAGCTGATGAGTGTTTTATCTTTTAAGAGCCACTGCTTTCCTAGATAATTAAAAAAAACCCAGGACTATTAGCCAGTTTCATATTTTTATACAGCAAAAGGATTGTTTTACGTTGCCATTAACAAATGGAATAAACCAGTGTTGGAAGGGAACTGTTCAGGAATACTTGTAGTGTTAGCGTGCTTGTTCTCTGCTTAATTACACACCCTATTTGGTACCACTCTGTTGACAGCACAGCATTCAATTTATGTTGTTTACTCTACATGCTGGTATTTGAGAGGCTCTATCAGTCAATGTAACATTTTGGGATGTCAATGCTGAAGGTTTGCATCTTAATATAAGGGCTTGAATGATACTTGCCATTGACCAGAATAGCTGCATATTATTGCTGCCACCTTAGCATGAGTTGTGTTACAGTGTTGGAACAAATTAATCTCTTGTGCTGCTGAAACAAGGTAATTGTGCCTGTGATAAAAAATTGTTTTCTCCTAGTGGTGTATGAGCAAAAACTTGTAACGATACTGACATTGCTACCTGGTTGTATGCCTATTGCTATCGCTACCCTAGTTGTAAATACCACTTCAGCTGCTTTTTCCCAGTTAAATTTGTTGGGTTTCAAAATTTCCCTTTCTGTGATTTACCATATATTTTTCAGTTAGTTTAGTTGTAGTACTTGCTCCAGGATCAATACTTGTTTCAGGATTTTGGTGATATCTCTGAAATACTTCCCTGTGATTCAGTCTAGTAGAGAATTCTGTGTGCCTCTAAGTTGTAAGCATGTTGGCTAGTTGCACAGACATGACAGTAAGGTAGTAGTGTCACAAATATGGAATTTCTAATAGTGTGTTGAAAACAGACTCTTGGTTAGAGGAAGCAAGCTAGGTTAGTGTTCCCTCTGTTTATGGGAAATACTGTAGTGGAAGCCCAGCCTTTTCTAGGTACCACAGAATCTGTATAAAAGAGGTGCTTCACATAGCTCAACCACAGAAAAGTCTGATGTGAACTTGCCCCAAATCATCTGGTATGAACTGAATACCTGCAGAAGAACTGGCTTCTTTAGTTGGGCTGCTCACATAACTACTTCTTACCCAATAGCAGGTAGGTGCTGGCAATTTGATGTGATCCAGTGTAGCACCTGACTCATCTTTGCAAACATTCAGGGAGAGTTTCCCAAAGTGATAACTACTTAGTTTATCTGTTTGTATCATGTTGGATCTAAGAAGAATGAGTTCTTTAAGAAAGATACTGGGGTTAGTTCAGAATTCCCACTATCTGTAGTACAGTAAGAAATACTGTATGCAAAGTTCAGTCTACTTACTGGAAGTTGGGAGTTGTGCCTGTTGAATAGCGTCCAAATGGAATTAATGTTTTTTGATGTAGGAAGATCAGTAGTTGCTCTTGGCTGTGACACTATTGTACTGAAACATACAGTCACACACTGGAGACTTTCAAGAAACTATAGGGATAGCTTGCATATTTGGAGGTCCAGAATGATTGTAAGGGACCTCTGGAGATCACCTAGTCCAACCCTCCTGCCAAACCAGGTCGTCCTGGAGTAGGTTGCACAGGAACTTGTCCAGGTGGGTTTTGGTAATCTCCAGAGACAGAGACTCCACCGCCTCTCTGGGCAGCCTATTCCAAGGCTCTGCTGCTCTCAAAGTGAAGAAGTTACTCCTCATGTTTAGCTGGAACTTATACACAAGTTTGTGCCCATACCCTCTTGTCCTGTCACTGGGTACCACTGAAAAAAGATTGGCCCCTTCCTCCTGACACCCACCCTTTAAGTATTTATGTGTGTTGATCAGATCCCCCCTCAGTCTTCTCTTCTCCAGACTAAAAAGACCCCAGTCCCTCAGCCTTTTCTCAGAAGGGAACTGTTTCAGACCCCTAATCGTTTTTGTGATCCAAAGTTGAGTAGGGAGAGTTTGCAAAAATCATCTCTTCCTGCTTACGTGTTTCCAACTTATCCTTTGATGAGGCTTACTGGTTGCAGTTTCTGTTCTGCCGTCTACAGAAAAAAAATATTTAAAGCACCACAGGGCTACAGTTCTCTACAATAATTAAGTAAAAGAAATTCTCCATGATGATCCTCGAAGTGTCAATACTGCTATTCTAACTGCGGATCTACAGGAGTTTTCCCGCTAATGCAGGATTTCAGTGTGCAGATTTGCCAGCATGTCCTAAAACTGCCCCTGAGAGCCTGGCTTCCTGTTGAGCTTTCATATAGGAAGTAGCTATCAAACTTTGAAGGGCCCATGAAAAAAGATCTTTGCAGCTCCAAGTCAGTTGTACAAGGCTTAGTGTGCAAATACACTTTGGCAGGAAACATATGAAATACGTAATCTATTTCTTGGCATCTTCACTGCCAATGTTCCCTGTGGTGGTTGGGCTTATTCATTTTCCAGAAAAACCAACCAACCAACCAAACCCAAACAAAACAAAACAAAAAATCTAAACAAAAATGGAAAAAGACCTACCAAAAGAGTTATCTTTAAATCATTACTTCGTCACTATTCTGTGCTAAGGGAACCATAAAACAATATGGCTAAGGTATGTTTTGGCTTGCAAGGATAGAAGTTTGCATTGGAATCAATTGGCTTCTGTGACATTTGGGATAAGGTGGTAGGGAATTGCCTCCAGGCTCAAAGCTTGCTTTTGGCCTGAGAAACTCCGTCACTTATTAGGGCCGCCTTGTCTTTCAGTTTCAGAAATCTGTGCTGTGTTTGAGGAAAGTGTTGCAAAAAAACCTTACCCTTTTGCTGAAGCTTTTCTACTACCATAGTGTTCACAGTGTCAATTAACCACCTATCCTTTTTAATAAAAAACACATATATCGCTTTTGTCCGTGATGTATGTTTAAGAATGATTCATGTTGCTAACATACAGAAGAGATGGAATGTGTTGAGATGCTGAAATAACGGTTGACAGGACAAAGCCAAATACAGGGGGATGAAGAAGAGTACAGTGAATACATGTTTCTAGCTCCTTGTTCTGATGAGTAGACTGGCTGTTGTCAAACAGGACCACTGGTCTAATTCAGTATAGCAATTCTTATTTCTCCAAAGTAGTCTCATAGTTGCTATGTGCTTTCCCCATCCCTAAGGCTATTTTACTCTGTACTACCTTCAGCTGCACCTTAAAACATCCATAGAAAATACCAGCACTGTGTATATCAGTACAGTTAAAAAATAAAATAGCGCACCGTACCTCTCTCCCTGTGCTCCTTGTTTTCTGAATAAAACTGTGAAATTTCTCTCATTTCACCATGACTAGTCTGTGAAATTGGGCATCGCTCTCTTTAGTTTACTGAAGGCCCCAATTACAAGATCAGGCTCTGGAACCATAAGCTTTGCCTAGCATGGAAATTTTGTTTGGGAGTGATTTGTTTGGGTCTGTGTGTAAGCGCAGCATGCGAAAGTGGTTTTGATACTCAAGGTTTTCTCCAAAGTAGAAAGCCGACCAATCTTTGAATGGAATCTGAGTGCATAGATGCTAATTTTTTTTTCTGAGGGTGTGCATATTTGAAAAGTCATGATCTTACTACAAGCATTTACGTTTGTTCCTAACCACCACTTTACTATTATTAGAAGATAAAATAATATTGTAATATTGAATGTAACCATTCATGTGACCACAGGACAGATTAGTGCTTGTCCTTCGGTAGTCTTAAAACATTTAGGCATAAAGGAGGTATTACTTAAGACCATTTTGCAACTTTTGATGAGGTCTTAGAGGGTGTGAACCAATGGCTGATCCTGCAGAGAGCTGCAAACCATTTGTGTGTTGGTAACAGTTGTTTCACGGTGCGGACTTACCTGTAGTGAAACAAAATGCCTGAACTGTATGTGTAGTAGTCATCAGGAACTTGGCATGAACCCCTTCAGTCTAATGATCTATTCCTTGCAAGTTTACTTGCACGTATAAGTCTAGCTGAACCTGGCCCACACTGCACAGAGTAACTGTAGGAGATGGGGGTGATACAGCCTCCGCTGCCTCAATCTGTCTCCTGTTCTGATCTCTGCATTTCTTTCAGTGGAATGTGAATACTGGAGACCTGGCTATGCCTTCCTAATCATATGCTAAGTAAGATTTCTATGTCGGTCACACATTCAGACTTTAGTGACTAAATTGAAAACTGATGCATTTATCCAGTACAACTGGTTTCATGTGAGTTTCTGGTAATTGCATTTCACACAAATAAAGCTAACTTTTCTGTGACCGAGTGCTGCTCTGAAGGGTTTGGTGATGTGTTACTACTCTGTCTGGATTTTTATTTTTCTTTAGTCAAGCCTTGCCATCAAAACTAAATCTGCTAGAGTTAGATACTCTCTGTAGCATGTCTTTATTACTAAAATAATTCCTGGGGAGCGGGGTTGGGAAGCATAATATAATCTGCCCTGTCATATTTAGGAGATTGCAGAGGGATTATTTTGACTTTCTATTTATATATAGATATTTTTTTATTTTTTTTTTTTTTTAATGAAAATGGAGGAAGAACTTTGATTTGCTCTAGAAAAGGATTCAGGAGTTGCACCCTATGTGTAAAAGTGTACTTCCAGCAGTTATAGGTAACTGTGGAAAACTACTGAGACCCTGAGGTCTGTCATGTATGCCCTACAGACAGTGCTTTTTGATTTCTTACCAGTAGAGAGGAGATTTAGTGGCATTTTTGAAATGAATCTCAGTCAAGTCTGAATTCTCTAAAAGTGATCGTTGAAACAATGCTTGTAAACCCCCACATAACTTGTACTGCTATCTTTAAAATATCCCAATTTTTAAAATTCTAATTACTGAAAACAAATTCAGGCTATTAAAAAGAGCTGTTTATCCAAATAGCAGGAAAGTATTTGTGGTATTTAGGCAAGAATAATCTACTGTAGTAATTCAGATAACCCTTGCTGTATGTAATTTTGGGAGTATCTTAATCCTCCTAAAAATTCTTTATCCCTTTGTGATGTATGTCACCACTGTAACTTAATGTGTCTTTAATAGACTACAGTTATCTAATCTGTCTATTAGATACCTATTAGTATCCAATGGATATATTAGGTATCTATTTATTTCAGGTGTTTTTCCTTTCTTCTTGAGGAAGGAATAGTACTGCAGTGATACTGTCAAGCAGGTCAGCTGTTGTGACGTGCTGCTTTTCTTTAAAATGAGTTAAGATACCATACTAGATTTGAGTATTTTCAAATAATCAAAGGTGTTGAATAAGAACATGCCAGCCCTTTCCAAGGGAGACAGGGCAAAAGGCATGATGAGAGTGGGCTACAGATACATGTGAACTACAGAAATAAACGGTAAGGGTATCTACAAATTATTTGGGAAATGCTATTAAGATGAGAAGGCTGTCTCAGTCAACATTGGTTTTGAATTGTATTTGAGGGTTTATGGTGCTGATGTGGGTGTTGTAGGTAGTAAATCTTAAATAATGAGAAACTACATGAGGTTCTATCCATCATTTGGCTGAAGGTATTTTGAATGCAGGATAGTAGGGCATGGTGTGAGGAGGTATACACTGCAACTGCTGCAGCTCGTGGGAATTGTTCTAAATTTTTTTTGATGTGTTCCTGGTTTGGTAAGTAACATACTGGAGTAAGTTGGGTTTTTCTTGTGTTTCTACTCCCTATCCCTTAAGAAACACAGTCAAGTTCTATTTTTAATTCAGCCCTGTTTAGTAGCAGTGTGTTTCTCTCTTACTTCCTTCCCCTCCCCCCCGTAAGTAAGGTGGTAAGTAATAAGTAGGGTGAGACGCCTTGAACAAAATATGCCATATCCATATCTAATATTTTAGTGCCTGGTGATGGGAAAACAAAGAAATTATTTGTCAGAAATATGTAAAGCCACAAAGGCTTGGCAATCTTACGTTATCTTGTTTTCTTGCTATGCTAGTGAATAGATTTGAAATTGTCACACCTTTCACAGATGGCTTAACACCCTGCATTATTCAGTCATTGAAAGGCCTAGTAAGTAGTTCCTTTTATAAAGTATGGAGAGGTTTTAACAAGATTTTTGGAATTGTTAATGCCACATAATAGCATGTTTTGTTATGCCTTTTTACTATATCTAAGAGAAAACCAAAGACTGGGAGAGAAAATATTTGAGAAAATGCAACATTAAAGTGAACAGAACTTAATCCGAGAAATCGGTAGAGACATTGGAATGTAAGTGATTGGTTATGGACCAGCTGGTACAGAAGCAGAAATTTGGGTCCTGGATTTGCTCTTTTTGACAGCCTCTGAGGCCGTGTCAGATAAGAGAGAACTTCAGAAATGAGATCACTATTACTAGTGCTGTGCTTCAGCACTGCATGAAGGCTCTTTTGCATCTCTCAGGAAACTGCTCCCTTGTCAATCTGTAGGACATGATTTATTTTTGTTGTGACAGAAGTTAGCCTGTTCACAGTTCTGGCATAGCATCAGAAATATTCAGTCTGTTTGTAGTAATCTTTTTCCCCTGTATCCCACTGATCAGGTCTTTTACTCTCTGCTTACCTATTAGAGCAATACTGTGAATGGTGTGATTGCACACACCAGACTCTGAGTGGTTTCCCTTTACTTTGTAGTGGAGTGAAAGGATGGAGTGGAGGGGGGTAAGTCTTTGCATGCAGGTAATTTCCACTCTGTTCCTATAGACTCAGTCCATGCTATGATGATTGTATGTGTGTTGAATTTGCAGATTATTTCTGAGGAGCCAAACATGGTAATTTGTGCTGGAGCTATTGCCAGAAATAGGAGATCTTGTGATAGTCATCTTCATGCTGAATGACGTTCCACTTGGCTCTTCTGGGAAGCCTCTTATTTTGTAAATTCATATATTAACAGGACATTCAGATTGACTCAGTGTCAGGGCTCATGAATTGTGCAGTCTTGCTCAGTAAATTTCAGTAAACTGTGTTCAAATTAGGACGAATAAACAATCAATTTGCCCCCACAAATGTCATCCTTAGATAAGAGATAAAAAGAATCCTGTGTCCGTGGGGTTATTTGACACAATCTATTTTATGCCATCCAGCTTGCTTCTGAAATGGTGGAGCAGTGGTGTGATTAAAACAATATTTGCTGTTGGTTTGATTTTAAGTAGTGGCAGGGGAGACACACTGGATCATTTTGCTTGTAATGCCTTTTGTTTGCTTCCTTTTATATTGCGACAGAAAGGTCTATGGCTGTTTATGCCATTCTTCTGACACAAAGTGAGTTGTGGTTCGGCTTTCAGGCTCTGCTGTTGGCTTACCTGCTCCATGTTGTAACTGTTGTCTGACCTCCAATTAGGTGTGCGGGTAAGAATGATGTTACCTCTCAGCCTGGAAGTGCAGACTCATGTAGGAAAACCTAAAATGCAACTGGTCATGCTAATTGTTCTTCCTTGTTTCCACCAGACTCATATTTTCATCACTTTGCTCTGAGGGGAAACACAAGTAGCTTTTTACTCTATTAGGAGAGGAAAAAGGCAGAATTGTTTTCAGTTTGTAAATTGATGAAGCATATATATGCAAGACTGCGACTTTTCTCTAGGCTTAATATTTACAGGTTATTATCTCCAAGTACAGTGATTGTTTAAAATAAAGCTCTAGTGCTACATTGAGATGTACACAAGTGTTGGAGTTTGCACCTTTGTGGATCAGTGACAAAACCATTGTAAAACCAGAATCTTTTGAAAGGTGAAGATTTTGAAAGGTGGCACTGTGTAGGGGGCTGAAATGCTTTTGAAGACTATAAGTTGGGACCTAAAGTCCAGATGTAAAGATTACCATTAAGGAAAATAATTATCTGCACCTTTTTTTTTTTTTTTTTTTAAAGTCTTGGTTACCATTGCTCATAATTGTAATTGCACCTGCATTTAAAATTTAATTTTTTTTAAAAAAAGACAAATTAGATTGAAAGCAAAAAAAATTCCTTGGGGTTTAGTTAACCTGCTTGTAATTGTTGGTTTGTTGCCACCACAAGATATGTGGCTTTTCAAGAAGGGAAGTCTTGCGTGGATGTTAGGCAATGAAAAAGGTCTTACCAATTGTAGTCTGTCTCCTTTGTTTAACTACCTCTTTTTAGGATTTCTGACCCTGAAACTAAGAGACTATTGTATAGGCACACTTAAAATCCTGAAGCATGCAATTTTAAGGCAATTTCTTTGCCTTTAAAAGACTTCTTTTCATGAAATACAGGATCCTTTTATTCCAAAAGGAACATGTACCAGTGTATGGTATTATCACTGTATTTCTCAAGGTTTTTATTGTCCTGCATATCTCTTCTTAACTTTTGCCTGTTTTTTGCATCTATATATCCCTCTTTCCCTGTGTTTTTGCCAATCTTTATAAAGGGAGATATACCTAGTTTGAAGCTGGAATCATCTGCTTGGAGTTGTTGTTCCTGAATGTTAGACATGGTTGTTACTATGTATGTGACCTGAGGGTCCTCAGTGCCTTGACACACTGCACACCAGCAATCAAGAAACTAATGAAAGAGCTGATTTTATTTTTTTTGTTGTTGTTGTTAGTTCTGGGTTTTTGTTTGGTGTTGGTTTTTGCGTTGTTTCGCTTTGTTTTCAGTAAATGATCTTTTTGTTCTGGAGATCATTTCTTCCACTACGTCCTGTAACCTTTGTTGTCCTTTTGAATTCTTCACATCACAGAAGATTTTAATGTGGGAGGGGGTTTGGATATTCAGTAGTTACAAATTGATGTGTATTCTATTGTTGGCAGTGTCTACCTTTTTAATTAATTGTACTTTTTATTATTGGGGTGTACTGTGTAACACTGCAATTGAAAACCTGAGCATAGAGAATAGAGGAGGCGCTGCTGCCATAAGTAATTTTCTTAAACTCATCTGTACTTAACATCTATACAAAGAATTGTGGAAGGCGCCTACTGATTAAAGAGGCTTGTAAACTCGTGCTGTTGATAACAGTAGGGAAACTTCTCAGTGAACGCAAAAACAAGTTCAACATAGAAGATATGTCTACGTTTTGGCCACTGGATGACGTAATAAGGTAATGTGCTGTTTGGCATGTGTGTCAGTTTGTGATAAATTGGATATTAAGAACAGATGCTAGTGGTCCTTGTTTGAGAAATGCTCTTTTCTATAAGTTGTGAAGCCCTGTTGACAGCAATATGCTAAATCTTGTTGCCAAGAGATCTGCCACATTTTGGCATTGCATTGAAAGTTTCTTTATGGAGTTTTGTGACCAGGACGTTACTGAGAGAAGCACAGTGAAAAGAAGGAACATCTGTGTGTCATGCTGTCTACTGGTAAAGTTGTTATGGTCAGATAAAACAGGTAGGAGCTTTAGGGTTCTTCACATGTGGAATCCCTTCATCCCCACTGAAGACCTCTTTGAAATTTAGAGGTCGAAGAATTGGGAATTATAGTAGAAATTAATATCTGATGGAAGAGACACCCAGTCCAGAATCCTCATTTACCAGGAAAATAATAACTGAGTAAAAACTCATGCCCAAAGGCTGGGTCGGTCTTTAAATTTCAGTGAATTTTGTCTTAGTTAAATACGTGAGATCAGGTTAAATTCAAGAAGCCTGATCCAGATCTTACTAAATTCAGTGGAAGGACTGGAGATCCAAAATGGATCTCCCATGATGAGAAAAACTGAATAGTATGTATTGTTCTGTAGAGGAGGTTTCCTTATTTAGTACTCAGCAGGAGAACTTAGATTTGGAGTTCTGGACAGCTGACAGTAAAGAGAACTCTAAGAAGATTGTGGATTTTGTAATGGTAAAATGTCTTTGCGTCCATGTGCGTGTATTCTTTAAAAAATTCACACTGCTGCTCCCAGTTCTGCCCTGCATCTTTACAATATTATGTAGTAATGGCATCAACCTCTTAATTCTTACTGTTCATAACACTTCAAAAGAGAGCCCAGAGTCTCAATGAAGGTAAGACTTGGAAAGTTAAGGGCTCGGGGAAGGTGAGTAGTGGTTTATCATACAGCTGTACTAAAGCAAATTAATAACTTTGTTCCTCTGTGAGTCTTCCCCCCTTCCCCCCTTCTCCAGATAACAATGCTTAAACTTTACGTAAATAGCTGGAATACTGTGGAGGGCCTGATAAGTGGATTTCTTCATCCATGCCGAGTCTCCCTTATATCATATATCCATTTCATTATCTTCTGTAAAATGCCTATTGCAACTTCTTCTATTTAGCCTTCTGTATATATTGTCTATAAGGGAGTATGAATGAAGGACAATATCCCATAAAACAAGAAAATGACTTGTAAGTTGCAAGCAGTGAAGCCTTAATGGTATGATCACATTACGTTCGGAAAAAAATACAGTATCACCCTTTATACTATACAGCTTGATTTAGTTTTCTTTCTTTTTTAATTTTCTATGTATTTAATGAAGCTATGCTATAAAAGAAATAGATAACGATGTTGAAATAGGTTATGGGGTCTATGCCACAAATTCTTTTTGCAATTCTTCCCTTTTAAAGAAACATTATAAACTTCCAGTGCATTTGTGATGTGGGAAGCATCAAATTAGGAACTTTGAAGTAATATGATAGTAGTAGTAGTACCATCTTTCCTTTTGAGGAGTTGTGTTCTAAACTTTGAAACAGCGAGTGTGAGTGTATTTCCAAGTGCCCTAGTGCTCTACTGTATGTAGAGATTTTGAAGTTCTGAGGTTATTATTTGTAAGAGGGAAGAGGACCTAAGGTCTTAAGAAATACTGGTGTTCTTAAGAAATACTGGTGCATTTGTGTAGTCTGCAATGATTATATTTACGTTCCTCGATATCTATCTGCTTTTCCTTCTTCTAAATTGTTTCTTATTTGAAATATTTCAATCAAATTGTAATCAGCAAATAGGTGTTAGAGAAGCTGCCTGAGGTTATCCAGGCAACACTCTGTCGTTGGGGGAATGTTTTGTATTGTACGCTGAGACATTTATTTTGGTTATTTAAACATTTTTTCTGGCCTATGCTTGTTTTTAAGAATTTTGAATATTGTAACGTTTTTCATTTCCTCTGGAGACTATTCTGCAGCTTCTGTTTCTTTCCTAGATATTATAGTTTTATAGTTGTGTGCATTGCCATATTCCTTTTTTTTTTTTTTTTTTTTTTTTAAAAAG
>VZRU01014814.1:13251-24402 GCA_013398155.1 Pedionomus torquatus
TTTTTCTTTAACTGTTCACTGTTAGGCAAGCTCTGACTATCCAGGTTTTTAATTTGTTTAATTTTAAATATCTGTACAAAAGTCCTTTCAGGCAGATACTGTTTTCCATAATTTATATCCTTCAAATTGCACCAATATCTCATTCGGGAATTGAGTGACTGGACCCAGATAAAAGACTTTGGGTGGAGTCAAACACAACTGGACCGTGTTGCCAGTCTTTCTGTGGGACTACCAGCCCCAGGACATGGCCATGTAGGTAGCACTAGGACCATGGTTGTGCCTCCTCCCCTCACAACCTGGCTCTGGCTGGAGGAAACAATTTCAGGGAGCAACCAGACAGAGACACCAGCTGGTGCTAACAGCTGCAGAAGCGGCACAGCAGAGGCCAGAGGCCATGCAGAGAGCAGCTTGCCATTCCGGCCGAGGACTTTGCTGCCCTGTGCTCAATGGTGGTGTCCTCAAAACTTGTCTCAGTGTTTCTTCCTGATTCCCATCTGGTTTTACCCTGCTCCCCTTATTCTATACTCCTGCCTTGTCTTAGCTTTGTGGTTACGTGCCCTCTTCAAAGGAAACATCCCCCCCACATGTGTTCCTCAAACTATATAGGTGGCTACAAGCCCTTGTTGTGCTCATTGTGCCTTTCCTCCTTCAGCCTTTCCTCTGTCGTGCTTACTGTATTTTCCTGTTAGACTTTGGGACAGATCCTAGCTACCTTTCTTTTGCAGAATGCCTAGCACTTTAAGGAAACACTGTAGTAATTTTTTATTTAACCTTCAGGAACTGCAAGAGTAAACGCAGTCATTGCTACTGATGTTAGTAACATTGGAGACTGGTTTGTGGTTGGCTGTGTCCCATAGATTTAGGAATGTGGCACACGTCTCCTTTAACTTGCATACCTGAGTTTCTGATTATCTTTCTCAATACTTATCTGCTTTTCCTTCTTCTAAATTATTTCATATTTGACAATTTTTGGTGCACTGTTTCACATTGAAAGCCCACTGGTCATGAGTGTCAGTGGACAAAAGCCTTCGGTGGTTTTGTGCGCAAAGCCCTTAGTTTTGGTTTCATCTTCAAATTTCTGTCAAATCTGTCCTTAAAAACAAGCAAATAAACCAAAGCAAAATGTTATATGTTTATGTTATTAAATAGCTGTCAGGTACTGTTTCGTATACAATAACATTTCTGTTGTGGGTGACAATCAAAATGCTTATTGCATTATGCAGCATTGAATTTTTAAAGAGCTCATAGACACTTGGTGAAGTGCTGACTTTTTTTTTTTTTTTTTTTTTTTTTTTTCTGCANTATAAGTGCCTTTAGCTATGCCAAGATGCATTGAGGTGGTATTACATTTTGAATCCTTGCAAGGTTCATTTCTGTAGTCTTGCTTTCTAAGGCTTCTTTTCTTCTTAAAATAGCTACAGTAAATTTAAAGTTTATAAGAAGTATTATCACCTTATTGAACCTGGAACATAAGCTCTTAGAGAGAGGGGAATTGTAAAAATTTTTGTAGAACACTAAGCACATTTATGACACTGTAGGTATATGTGCTTGTGGAAAGTTATGTTTTGTGGTGTGTATTTTCAGTTGTCTCCCTTAGACCCTCTACTTTGAGGAGAAGTATGCAACTTCTCCTAAAATGAGTCCTGAATTATGTGGTCCCCTTTGATTGTGGGAGGATCCTGCTATACCCAGATCCCCATTCAGGCTACTGGATTTCTGTGTGCTTACAAGTCCACAGCAAGAAACGCATCTCATGGCTTTGCCCTTCAGTGAAATTCTGTTACGCTTGCCTTTCTTTGCATGATACATTTGCTCACTAAAATGTTCAGAAATAATTTTGTAGATCTGCAGTAACTGTTGATTGGGATTGCATATTTTCACTTCTCTTTATATATATATATTTGTTTGTTGGTTGGTTGGTTATTTTTTTGCATAGAAAAAGATTTCTGTCCGTGTTGTAGTTGCTTCTTTTAAAAGCCCTGTGACTGTAATTGGATGGGAAATAAAGAAGCTACTACCTT
Organism: Pedionomus torquatus; assembly: GCA_013398155.1. Lineage (NCBI taxonomy): Eukaryota > Metazoa > Chordata > Aves > Charadriiformes > Pedionomidae > Pedionomus > Pedionomus torquatus. The sequence goes on from VZRU01014814.1 coordinate 15,273, forward strand.
TGAATATCCTCCTAGGCCTGATTCTGGTATCCTTGGGGTGTGTGGTGCTTAAGCATGAATTCATCAGGATTTTGTGCATAATGTATATTAAACTTGAATGGAAGTTGCAGGACTTCATGCTAGGAAGTGTTTTAGGAACTCTACAATTATGGTTTTTTAGAGTACTATAATATTCTCCAGCCATGACTCTCCGGGTTTTCTTTATTGATATAACCACAATACTGTGTACGTATTGATGTACTGTGCACATCTTAGTGCCTGCAGAAAGGTCTGAGTGACTGCATGAGTTAAAATCTTAGTGTATTTCTAAGTATTGAAACAGAGATTCCAGGAAGTGGATGTGTGTTGTAGTTCGGACTGGGCTCTCCAATAGATGAACGACAGATGCATAGTTTGGAAGGAGGTTAGGAGTTTTGAGGTTAAGCCAGCCAGCATCTATGAAATGGAATTAGTGCTGCATGCCTGGAGTGAGAAATAGGACTCTCCTTCCTCAAGTCACCTTCTTAGCCACTATTTTACCTGCCAGTTGTGTCTCCTTGCATTTGTGGTATTGTGATACAGATCATTGGAAGGACGAGCCAATAGCACTCTATGTACTTTTCTGGACATGCTCCTTTTTGCATTATTCCTTCTTTTCTTTGTGCTAAAACAGAAGGAGCAGGCCAGCGGTGGGGCAGCTTAGTTTAATGCTCAGTTTAATGAGCATGGAAGTAAAATCCTTCATGATAACTAGAGCCTGACTTAAGATTTGTTCAAAGACTTATGTTACTACTGGTAATAAAAAGATTGTAATATCTGCATGCTTTGCTGAGTAGCTGCTTGGTAAATGAAAGGAGGAAGAAATGGGTGATTTTGTTCTTTGCTGTATCTGTGTCATTTCTGGCCAGGAGCATCCTCTTAATTTCTTTTCCTGCCTGCACAGGCTGTCAGACTCTCTCAGCTCCAATATACTACCCTCCATTATGTGCACTTTCATTGCAGTTATCCATCCTCTCACTGTGTTTGGGTTTGGAATTTACCAACACAGAGAAAGCAGAAAGCTGTAGCCAATGACTGGTGTCAGTATAAGCCACCTTAAGAGGAAGGAGGTATCCTTTTACTCTGCAGTGATTTATTACCTCCTCACTGTAACTTAGAAAACAACCCTAGGGCGTTAGGGAGGCATTTGACAAACCAATGTAACTACTCTCCTGCACAGAGAGAAATGACTAGTTCTCCTGTGTTCTCTGTGCATGTAAGCACAGGAGAGCCCCAATTTATAGGGACTTAATCTACTGAGAGCCCAGTGCAGTGTGAAGCTTAGTAGGATGTAAAAACGTTACTTTTTTGGTAAAAAGAATTATAAAAGTAAACATGAATTACAAAAACTGAGGACAGATAAAATATAAAATGTTGCCTCTCTGGCTGCTTGCAAACTGTGAGATTTTTTTGAATTGGGAAGTAGAGCCAGTTTAGCGATACATCTGTTCACAGAAACTTAAAGGTTAGGAAGTAGTGATCATGCTTGATGGCACAGATGTACCAATGTACCTTTACAAGTACCCTTGCATGTGACTAGAAGCAAGCTTTTTCTCTTTGCTGTGTTTGAGATAAGGAAATACAGTCTCTCCTACGATTAAAATGGGGCCCCAGTTGAAAATGGATTCAAAGATGAGTTTTAAGACATGTTTCATAAAGAACCAGAGTTTTTATCTGCAAAGCTTGTCCAAGTCTCTGGGTTCTGTCTCTCTGTTTTGGTACTGTTCTGTGATGGGATTATAAATCACTATGATGTGACGCCAGATAAGCCATTGAACAAGAAGAACCAGAAGAGGTTCCTCTTGTTTTTATTCCAAAGCAGAATCCTTTAGTCAGAGTGACCTGCCATTAACAGCACAATTTTAAAAAGAAGAGGAAAATTTCCCCAAAGGTAACTGGGAATTTTGGTCTCACCTTCAACAAGAAGCAAAAGGTTTTTGGGCTGTGGAGGTGGGAGAAAATGTCCTGCTTCTGGTTACAGTTCTTTTCTGGGCCTGCTCTGTTTTGCAGGCATCACTTCACACTGATGTTCATCCCAGCCATTTTTTTCATTGCATTTGAGCCTGGTGCTAGAAAAGTATAGCAAGGAAATAAGAGTTCTTTACCATTGTGCCTCTCTCCCTTTCTCTCTCTTCTATGTAGATAAGAGTATAAATATAAATATATGTATACATATTTGAATATTTAAATACACATACATACATCAAATCCCAGCGTATAACCAAACACGTTCACCTAACATAAAAAGCTGAAAGAAAATGCAAGATTTGGGAACTGCTTATTTATTTGTTAGTGGAGAAAGGGAATTTGGAGCTCTTGAAAAGGAAAAACTACAGTACTTGCAGTAAACTGAACTGCAAACAACAGGTAAATGCAACCTTTCTTACTTTCCAAAGTCTTTTCTGTTCTAAGTGGTTTGAATTAAATACTGGTTTGAGACTTGTGACTTAGGAATGGTATCCAGAATTTCAGCACAAACCTGTAGTCATTTACTATGTTTATAGACCTTCAACTTTGTAAATAACATGACAGTAATAAAAAGATGCTGGTTTGTCCACATGAAATTATTAGTGAGCAGCACATTTGAGAAGATTAAATCTGTGTAGAATAGAGAGAGATTTCAAAGCTGCTGTGCAATTTAAGTTTCTGTTTGTGAGTTTGGAGTAACTTCTTTCCTAATGGGATATAGGAATGATGTTTTCATGGTGTTAAGTGGAGAAGGACTGTTGACTTTTTTAGCTAAGTGCTCCAGGAAAGACTCAAACGATATATTTCCTAATCTGTTGAGAGTATTATTGACAATATGGCGGAAATATGACTTCTGTTGATAAGAGTAGAGAAGGAATATTAGCATATTCAGGAGCAAGCATCTGCAGAGTATGTAGTCAGAAAGTAGTGTTTTTCAAAAGGAAACTAAATAATCACCATTTTTTCTTCTGATGGAGGAGGTGGGAATCATGAGAGTGGGACTAATATGGCCTCTGCCAGCTTCCTCCTTAGAGAGCAGCTTTTCTGAATGAGAGATGAATATGCCCAGTACAGATCCTTGGAGGTCCTAACAGTGATGCAGCACTTTGTGAGGTTCTCTAAAATTCCTTTGTTAAATTATATTTCATTCTGCCTTTTTAACAACAGAATCAAGGGCACCTTCCAGGATATACACTAGTTAATCCTCTGGACTTTGGAATCTAACCTTGAATCCAAGAAACTGGTTGCTTTTGTTTCTTATCTTGAAATAATGCTTTTAGAAGTTCAAGTCCTATTTCTTTGATATAAAATTAATTCATAAGTTTGTGCTTTTTGAAGAGTTATGCCCAAATGTCAGGATCTTGCTGAGGAATTTGGACTATCCCATCATTGTTTCCACAACAGAAGGGAACTCTTGTCAAATGTATGCTATTATACCTGTAATGTATGTTTATACTCTACTCTGTTTTTTACAAGCATATGTTATATCTACTGTCTACGCTAGGTTTAAAGCCTGACACTAAATTACAGAAGAAATTTAATGCAATATATTGGACATGCGTGACCGGCTCTAGTCTCAAAAAAGGTTGCTCCCTTGACATGGTGAGCTTCAGATAGTGATTCACGTGCACTGAGAATTGATTTGAGAAGTCTCTCTGGCCTTATGGGATAGAGTGAAAAGAAAGCTCAATAAAAGGATGTTGTAAAAGCAATCTGGAGTAATAAGCAGTAGCCAAGATCAAGGAAATTGGAATAGGTGAACATTCAAGGTGCACTCTCACTTTGAATTTGTTTAGTGGTAGAACTTGATTTTTTTACTGTTGGCATTTTTCTCACTTTTATGCTAGGTCTTTTAGAAAGGTACGTAAACCACCAATGCCAAGACAATTCTCAGGTCTATTATTTCTTGGTTTTCTTCATTATGTCTTTTCTTGCTGAAATGTTTTCTGTGTAAGGTTAGTGGTATTTTTTTCATGAAGTCATTTCCTGATGCCTAGGAAAGGATACACACTACCAAAGAAAATGGAGTCATTGGCAACATAGAAAACGTTGCTAAACATACCAGGCAAATGAACTGAAGAACAAAACAGAAAACAATAGAACATCTTTTGTTTGTGATTTTAAAATTTATATTGTCTATTCTCTGCTGGTCAATAAGCTTGGAAATTACAGAAATAAGCATTTGACTTGGCTGGGGTAATATGATTTTCAAATTGCAGTTCTTTTCTTAAGATTTTTACTTGCTTACAAGGGGTCAGTAGAAGCTGACTCTGGAGGAAATTATAGATAACTACTTGAGACAGGTCCTGGGCTAAAATATTAGACTTTAGCATGGAAAAGCACTGTCAAAAATCTGTCTTCAAATAAAAGAGAAATCCCTTCTTTAGGTAAACTGAAATTCATGTTTTAGAGAGCAATGTGTGAATTATTGTTAGTGTGACAAATCAGAATAACTGACAACCATTGTGGCAAACTCTAAGGTTAAGGAAATACATGGAATAAATCCTAATTTCTTTGGAGAACCTGAGCTGTTTGCATGTCTTACATGAAAGATTGGAGACTGGAAGGGCTTTAAAACTAGATGGAGATTTTATGAAAGATTTCCAGCTCCAAGGAGCTGCACTTCCCAATTCTTGAAGCAGGGACTATGATGCAGTACGCTCCCTTTCTTTACAGAGGAGACAGTCGAGACCCAAACAGGCACTTAACATGGGTTGTTTCTGTAAGGAATCAAAGACTAGAGGGAAGTAAGTCAGCAGTAGTTACTTCAGTCCACTTATTCCAGCATAGACAAAAATGCATATGGCTCTTTGGAGGTGTGAGGTTAACTAAGATTTAGAATAATTGGGTAAAAATACTGGCTTGACAAGTCCATTATATTGATGAAGAGTTGTTATTGTTATCTCTCTATCCTTTGGATATGTCATTTGTTTTTTGTCCTTTTCTTAGACAGTTTTTGGGGTTTTAGTACTCACATGGGATTGTTTTATGAAGTGATTCTCTCCACTGAGCGTACAGGCACACTTTTTAGCATTTGATATATGTAAGTCACATATTTTATTATGGTGGATGTGTTCATATAGGATTCTTATTGATTTTCTTGTGTTCTAGTCAATGATGAATTGAAACAATAATAAAGCATGTATGTGCTGAGTTTGTTTTCTTTACCTCTGTTGTGACTTGGACATGGCATTGTAATTTTTTCAGATATGCCAAGTACAGTGGAGAAGAAATCTTTCTCTCAGGTAAAAGAATGCAGGATTACAGCAGTAGCTACTGCATTTGTCCTTTGTAGCTAACTCCCATGTGCTGAGAATCCTCCTCACTTCAGTTTTTCCTTTTACATCATACAAAGGTCATGTTGGATCTTTATTCATAGAGGGCTTATTCCTGTTTCTAGTAAAGCTAAAATTCATGTTGGTGAGTGATGTTATGAATAGAGTGTTAGAGATTACCACCTAAAATAAATGCTGTTTGAATATGAAACAGCATCAGAACACATTAATTTTTACATGAGTGACAAAATACTGCTTGTCCACTCACTGATATTTTTGATGGAGTCTTGTCGTTATGGTGTTAAGATGATAGCACCTTGAGAATACTTTAGTTGGCATTGGAAACTTGTACGATCCAACCTGATGATGAAAAGTGTGTTTTATCTGTGCTGCAAAAACTGGAATACCTGCAACTTAGTTGTACAGATAAACTGTCTTATAGCGTTTCGTACATGTATGTTGTGTATATGCAGCAAAGCAGAATTGCCCATGGAAGACAGTTGCGAGCTGCTGCTCGTCAAATAATGCTGTCATGAAGGGTGCTGAGACTTTTCCATCTTGTGATTACTTGTTTTTGCATGAAGACCATTAACTTCAGATTTGTGTAGCTTGTGTGGATGAAACAAATGCTCATATTGTGGTGTGCGTTTTCAAAATCCTCCTGAGTGCAAAAAAGGGAAGTGTAAGAAATGTAGAAAGGACAGGGTTACATTTTCTTCAGTGTTTTCTTAAAACTGTGTGGTCATTAATCCTTCATTTCCTGCTTTTCTGCCATCTTAGGAATTCCAAACAAATTTCCTGTTTTGATGGAAAGCATCACTTTATTTTCTATTTTTTAATGAGGTTTTAAAGTTGGAAACTTAACACGTTTCATCAGTTAAAAGTACAGCCTCACAAAGGATGAAGTTCCACCTTGTAAATGTGGATATAAAGCAGACTGGAGGTGTAATAGCCAATGTCACCAAAGATCACAAAGAGAACCGGGGAGGAGAATCATGTCATGAACTAGTATTTATTTGCACTCTCCAAGGTGATGCTTTACCTACTGTTAAATAGCACATTTCCATTCAAATAACACTGACATATCTAATTATCTGAAAATACTTTCAGACCCTTTAAAGAAAAAAAAAATTGCCTAAATCTGGAAAAAACAAAAAATATAATTTGACCAATGGAAACTTGTCAAGAAAAGACAAAACCCATGAGGACTATGCAGGAAGACGGGTTGTATGTTACTGCCTTATTGAGGTTTGGGTCAGTACCTGAAATACTGGCAATGCAACTCTGCTCCAGATGAGTCAAGTACTAGGCCTTTCAAGCAATAGAACTTAATAAATGTTTTCCTCCACGTGGTCATTGAAGGCTGGGCTTTGCTCTTCGTGCCTTTCTTGAACTTACCTTGTTTGTTGTGGTGCTTTTTATTATTATTTTTATTTTATTTTATTTTATTTCCTTGTTCTCTGTCTGAAACGTTAAAAAAAAAAAAAAGATAAAAATAAAAATGAGCAAATCTTTATTTCCTAGTGAATAGAGATTGCATCTCTCCTCCCAGGGCTTGCTCAGGGTCAGTAACAACTTCTGCAAGAATGATTTATTGACTTTTCTGCTCTGACCAGAATTAAAACTGTCACCAAAGGGCCTGTAGTCTCTAGACACCAGCTTGGCCTTCTCAGTCAATCTGCCAGAAAGATGGCTTTAGTTACAGAGCAATTAAAAGACTTATTTCATGGTGAGTAACTAAAGGGAAGTGGAGGGCAGAGAGAGAAAGGTTAACACACTGAGGCAGAAATAGTACAGGGTACTAATTCTCTGCTGATACAGAAGTTTCTTCTTTTTCATCATCTCTCCCTGTTCGTTTTCCACTTCGTATATGTCTCTTGATATTTTGAACCGTCTTTGGGAGTCTTGGAGGCTTTATGGTAAGAGTTAAGATTAACGGGCTAAAAATGCTACAAGATTCCTTCATAGCGTCTAAAACCTAGCTTCATGAGAGATCAAGGCCTGCATGATTGTGAACAATTTTGTCATCCTTGGTGTCTTCCATCTTTTTCCCCTTCCAGCTCCAGATCTGTTGTCCAGTTTAATCCAAATTTGACAAGAAGGGTAACAGCCTCCGCAGTGCAGGAGAGGGGATGCCCCTTAGTGCTCTGCTGAGAAAACACCACCACAGGTATAACCTTTACTAGGCATGAGAGACTACAAGTGAAAAGCTCTGTTATGGAAATTGTACCTAAGAATATTTTACAGGTTGGCACCTTGTTGGAAACCAACACAAACCCATAGGAAACTTGACTTCATCGCTTCCGTTTCTTGTAGTCCTACTTGTTTTGTTACCAGCCAGCTGCTTAACATCTCTGGAGAAGAGCTGTCCCTGTGGAAATGAGTGTAATGTCTATGTGAATATCAAAGGCATTTCATTAATACAAGTTCTTGTCATTGGAACCGAGCTTATGCAGAATCAAAGCATTAGGATTCTCTTTGTTTTGCCTTTGTGGTGGTTTTGGAGAATTAATGCTTTCTCATGCTATAGCATTCTGCACTGTGGTGTGCCAGGGAGGAGACAATGCTTTTTGCATGACTAGTTGAAATAGCGTGTGTTTCTTACCGGTTAAGACTTGTGGTTACTGCTTTCTTATCTTCTCACTTGATGACTGGTGTATCACATGAGGGACTCCAGACCTGCAGGCCTTACCAAACTGCCATTCTAGCAGCACTTAGTGAATTCCACTATGTACGTGCTGCTGCCATTGTGGATTTTACCTTTTTTGGCTGCAGGGATGGATTATATCAGGGAATTGTTCAGCAGACCTGAAAGATGCCCCTCTTATTAATATGGCAGCCAGTTTTTAAGAGGTTTTGTAGAAGGACAATTTCAGACATACTTTTAGCCACAGCTTCCTTTCCCATCTGACTTCCCATGGTAACAAACTGATGTCAGAACTCAGAACCACAGCGGCACTGTGGGGATTCAAATGTGTTTCAAGCCCTATTTTGCTAGATTTAATAAGTGCGTAAATGTTTTTATTCCAAACAGATATTATAAAGGAAATAATAATAAACTTAATTGAATATGTTTGTCACAAAGGGATTAAATGACGTCTCAGACTTGCTGAGGAAATCTGTGATAAAGCTGTGAGCTGAACTCCAGATTTCTGCATATCAGCATAGTGTTTTTATGTTTGTACAATTATTTTACCAGTGACGTGTTCTTCACTGAAGGACCTGTGTACCAGACTGACTTTAGTATCATATCTGGACTAGAAAGTAGATCTTTTTCTTACTGAACCCTCTTTGCCAAATAAAAGTTTGGTGAAACTTAATCTCCAAGTATATTTGAGATTTATAGCAAATAAGGATGTCACTATGACTTTCTCCTACCTTGGTCTGCCAAGGCATCTTAATTTGTTCATTGTTGGAGCAAATGGGTTCCCTGTCAGAGTTGAAGGCTGTTCTTCCTGTCTGAGAGAATTTCATGTGAGGTGGGTGAAGATCCCTAAGGCCAGTTTGAGAGAAACAATTTAATTTAATGTGTGTACTAATCTGAATTTGAAATAACTCTTTTTTTCTTTGTTTTGTGGGGTTTTTCTGTTTATGACTTCGCATACCCAGAGAGTTCTTAGTGGAATGTCTTTTTATTTCCCATTGATTATGGTAACCAAAGCATAAAAAACGTCCATGAAAATTAGTGGCCCAGGGAGGTGGTTGAGACCCCTTCCCTGGAGATATTCAAGGTGAGGCCCTGGGCAACCTGGTCTAGTTGGGGGTGTCCCTGCAACTGCTGGGAGGTTGGACTAGATGATCTTTGGAGGTCCCTTCCAGCCTGGATGATTCTATGATTGTAAATTAGAAACTTTGGCTAAAAATGTTAA
>VZRU01014814.1:24408-68387 GCA_013398155.1 Pedionomus torquatus
GGATAAAAACGTTAAGAATTTTGACTTGCAATATTGTCACTGAACCCAGTTTGAATTTTTAGTCACGACAAATATTTTAAAAATGCTTTTGCTGAAGGGGGTGGCAGTCTTGCAGATTTTCTTAGTGATAAGAGAGAAAGGCTTCATCCTGTCATGAGAATATCACTGTAATTTACAAAGACTGTATAGCAAGGAGACTGTTATCAGACCTGAAATAACATCTGGTGTTACATTGTATCCAGGCTGTTTCCTGTTTTATTGAAGATGTTTAATATACATTAAAGTCCTTTAGGATCTGGGAATCTCTAAACTTGTTTTTTTTTCTTTTTTTTTTTTTTTTTNATAGAGTAGAAATGCACCTCCCTGCTCTAGATGTATTCATTGCTCCAAAACTTCCCTCCCACCCCATACTTCTGTGGTGCAGAGGAGGAGTTCTAATAGCAGGTTGTTGAGTCTTGGGAATCCTGACCCAGTGACCTCATTGAATGCTGTTTATTTGTAAACATGAAAGTTTCTGTTGGCTTTACCATATCTTTCTATGCCATGGAGAGTCTATCAACATACATTTAACTCTGCATGTCACTATAAAGAAAGAATCAAGATTCTGGTCTCAACTTGTATTGCAGTCCTTTAGAAGACTATTTGTGCTAAAAGGCTGCCACCACACAAATTGACATTAAATACAGTTAAATGATTTGTTTTTCATTTGAAGAGACAGAGTTCTATCAACTTACTAAGCCTTGTATCACCCCCAAACCAGTCCCCAACCAAACTAACTATTTTGGGAGAATAGAATAAATGAGAACATTCATTTTTTGTTAAAACAACTTCTACTGGAGAGGACCAGTAATTTCTCAAAATAGGTTTTAAAACTCCTGAAGTAGCAAACTTTAGGAATTCCTGACTTTCAGGATAATTTATTAGTACTGTCTTGTTAATTAATTAATTATTTTTAATTAATTAATTCATGGATGACTGTGCATCATTGAGGTGTGTGATGTAGATGATGCTGCCAGAGGTGCCCTCACCTTTCCCAGCTACTCCTGAGTGCTGCTTTCTTTTCTAGGACTCAGTATCTGTGTCTACATTTCAGATATGTTAACGAGCATTATGCATGTCCCTAGAAAGTCAGGAATTCTTCATTTTCAGGCTTGGACTAAAAAGTTGGTAGCTAACCCTGCTGGAGATAAGGTAGAACTGGTGTCATCAAAACAACCTGTGGGGTGATGGAGACAGTGATTCTTGTTCCAGCTAAAACATAGCTTGATTTGCTGTGGACATAAAGAAAACAGTAACTGGCCTAAAATCAAGCAGGTTTGGTGGCTTGTTAATGCTTGCTTATTCATTTTCACAAAAAGTATTCATGGGCCCTCAAATACAGATCTTCTGTAGGTCTTAATTTACACTCAGCAAAAAAAGACAGGAGTAAGGGTAAAATTAAGGGGGAATTAAAAGATAAATTTTGATCAAATGAGACCTAAAACCAAAGCCAGAAAAGTTCTGCTTTGAACTTGTGAAAAGAACTGTTTCCTTTGTTAGTACTGTTCTAGCTTCTATAAACACAAATCTACCTAGCTTGTGATTTCTCAGTGGCTTCTGTCATTGCAGCTTCACCCCTGAGTAAGATCCAGAGCTAAATCCCTCAAAGGGACTGTCTGACTTCCTAGCAAAACTTGTGGTACCATAAAGTTTCTTTTAAAATAAAGAACTTTCAAATTAATCCTGGAAATGGGTGATGTTCTTCTTAAGTGGCCTCTTAATGAAATATGCTTGCTATTATAATTTTAGTGTTTCATCCAGATTCATGAGGTTTTAATTCACTAGAAATATAATTTTGACTTCTTTGGACAATGGATGTGACTTTCAGTGAATTTATGAGACTTGGGCTTCTCTGAATTAAAAGATGACAGAAGAGAGCAAGGTCTTTAATTTGTTATAAGTTTTACTGGGAAATGATGTTTGTCAGTGATAATCTTACAACGTAAAGGACTGTTGGCAGCAAACGATAAGAAATGTCAAGGAAAGGGCAGAAGTGGGGAAGGGATTTTACCATACTGGTATCATGTTATATACTCTTTTTGATAAGCTGTAATGACAGTGGCTGTCAAAGCTGTCAGGGTACTGAGGGTCTCTTCCTGAGACATATCTCTCTATTATCGACAGGCAAGGAATAGTGTCTGCATGTGCCTATACACGCGCATGTGGAGGGGTATAGTTTGATCCCTTTTATTCTGGATCGTAAGAAAAGATGAAATGTTGAGTGATACTCTGTTTCTCATTTGTAATTACTGTATTTCCATAGTCTGTGGTGCTCTGTGTATGGCCATTTCTTCTGCACTTGTGATGTAATATTAGGGAGCTCATGTAATTATAGATAAGCTAATGGCTATCTTTTTTAACATATATTATGTAAATAATATGCAAGAGTGTAACAGAAAAGAGTGAGTGGAAGTAGGTTTGTGGTCAGGGCAGCAGACCACCTCCCACTTTACCCATCTCATCCTATAAAGTACCTCTTAGTAACAGATATGAGGCTCTGATTAAGGAAGACCACTTCTGGAGTAGTAGGTAAGGAGCACCCTGTCACACAGGTGCCTTCTCAGTCAAAAAAGCATACCCTTCGGATCAATAGCACACCCACTAAAAAAACCCAAAGGGTTATAGTTGTTGGGGACTCCCTTCTGAGGCAGACAGAGTGCCCGAAATGCCAGGCTGACCCTCCTCAGAGAGAGGTCTGCTGTCTTCCTGGAGCCTGGGTGAAGGATATTGCCAGGAAACTTCCTGGGTTAGTAAAGTCCTCACATCATTATCCACTGTTGCTATTCCATGTGGGCACAGAGGAGGTAGCTACTCAAAGTGCAAAGACGATAAAGAGAGATTTCAGGGAGTTGGGAAGCTGGATAAAGGACTCAGGGGCGCAGATCATCTTTTCATTGCTCCCTCCAGTGGCAGGTGATGATGCAGGGAGGAGTAGAAGGATAAAATCAGTTAACATGTGGCTCCAGAGCTGGTGTCGCCACCGCAGCTTTGGATTCTTTGAGAGTGGGCGGGCCTGTACAGCACCGGACCTGTTTACAGGGAGTGGATGATGCCTCTCTCAAAAGGGGAGGATGATTCTAGCACAAAAGATTGCAGGGATAATTGGAACTTGATGATCTTCAAGGTCCCTTCCAACTCTAACCATACTATGATTCAAATGTATGTCTGTTACAGCCTATACCTATGATACAGGCTCAGAGGTATTTTAGTTAACTCTTAGGCTTCCTAAGAAAGGGATTAAAAGAATCTATTCTTTCAGTGTCTTTCTAGAACTGCTGCAGTAGAATGTTCCAAATTCAGGTAACTCTCAGGTTCATGATGTCATCTAAAAGTGGGCAAGTTTAAGCATGGAAGCATGCTCAATACTCTATGTTATGTCCTAACTCCATGACAAACTTGTCAATTAATTAAGATACTGAAATATAAGCAAACATGCAGTGCAAGAAGGACATTGAAGTGCTGAAGTGTGTCCAGAGGAGAGCCACCAAGCTGGTGAGGGGTCTAGAGAACAAGTCATATGAGAACAGGCTGAGGGACCTGGGCATGTTTAGTTTGGAGAAGAGGAGGCTGAGGGGAGGCCTCATTGCCCTCTACAGCTACCTGAAAGGAGGTTGTAGAGAGGTGGATGCTGGCATCTTCTCCCAGGTGGATAATGACAGGACCAGAGGAAATGGTCTGAAGTTGCAGCAGGGGAGGTTCAGTTTAGATATTAGAAAGAATTACTTTACTGAAAGGGTGGTCAGGCACTGGAACAGCCTGCCCAGAGAGGTAGTTGAGTCACCATCCCTGAAGGTATTTAAGAAATGTGTAGATGTGGCACTTTAGGGCATGCTTTAGTGGCTGACGTAGGGGTTTTTTGTGTATTGTTGGACTTTGTGATCTCAGAGATCCTTTCCAACTGTGACGATTCTATGATAGTGTAACTGTACTTGGGATGAGACCTTTGTGCAAATTGAGACGAAGGATGGAATTGTCAAAATCTTGAATTTTTTGATGTGGTGGATTTGCTGGTTTTCTGCATCCATACTCTGCCTTCTAGCGGGTCAGTGTCCTTTGCACTCTTGTTTTAAGTTTTGCTGGAGTGAATCTAAAAGCATGTAAGCAGCACGTGAGTAGAGATGTGTGGAACGTGAGATGAAAGTGTCTAGCCTGTGGGGAAAAATACTGCTTTAATTTTAAAAATAACTATCAAGAAAGAAACAAGTGGAACACAAAGCTATTTTGTTTTCCCATTCTGGTGACTCTAGTGTTGTACAATTATGGGGTTTTTTAAATGTTTCATCAGAAATGTATCTGATATGATAGGTTATCTGCTCTTCTTACCCGTTGGGCACTGTATACAGATATAAAAAGAACAGTATACATACAGTTTGGCAGCATTACTGTTCAGGTTCACTGGTACAAATCCCTCTGAAGCTTCTGTTTGATGACTGAGTAGTCATTTAATTTCCAGCACCTTGTATGATTGTGTTCAGGTTTTTTTCAATGACTGCTGTGGCCTTTCCATTGTATCCTGGAGCCCTACTCATAAAACTGCTGTGAAGGAAACATAGGAGCTAAATTCTAACAGTGATACTGCTGGTTTGGGCTGCAAAAGTAGCATCTTTAGTTCTCAAATTACCAGATGGAAATTTTGACTCTAATCTTTGGAAATGTCTCCACTAAATCAAAGGTCTGTTAATTCTGCTGTTTGATAGCTCCTGAAATGACATTCCAGAGTATATTTTTAATGGGAATTTTTTTCTCTCCCCCTCCTATTTTTCCTGATGCTCTAAGAGAACACTTTTGAGGAAGAGCCGCTGGGACTGGATGGCAACATTTGTAGACTAGAACACATGAAAGATTATGATGTAGCTAAAACTTGTGTGATCAAAGATAGTTGTGTTTACAATGGTGATTTGCCAGGTGCTTTGGGTAGTACAGTTCCTATTTTTGCACCAGTGAATGACCTCAACTCTTGCAAGCCATAGGAAATACAAATGCGAGAATCACAGTGAGGCCATTTGTGCAGGAGAGTAACTTAGCAGTTGTGTAATACACCATTATTATTTTATTTATATTTTTTTTAAATTAGAAACAGGATTTCATTCTGGGATGATTTCCCTGAACATTTCTTTATCCTTCTGGACTGTCATTTGGCCAGCAGCCCCCCAGGGTAGAATCACTCAGGCTGTGAAGCGCTGAGTGCAGTCTTCCCGTTGCAGTAACCTGGAGGGCACAGGGAATGGAGACAGTTCCTCCTCATCTCCTCTTCTGTAAGGTAAGACTGGACTGGCAAAGCAAGGATTCCTGCTGCTTATTCTGTAGTCTGGCCAGCCATCTTCTGCCTGCTGAAACGCAAACAGCTGCTGTACATCCCAGGGTATTGATGCTCCTGCGGCTGCTTAACAGTACAACATGCGGTTCAAAAGCTTGAAGAAGTGTTTAGGGTCCTTCCTGCATGTACATGACCTGCATATGTAGAGATGATGATCCCAACATGAAGCATGCAAAGGGTTTTGGGCCTTGCTAACTATTAGGAATGGAAGATGAGCCAAAGTATATGGTTGATGCTTTGCTGCCTACTTCAGAATGCTGTTACATCCCAAATCTGCAGTTCAAAGGCTTGACTGGAGTGCATTTTACTTTTCATTGTATGCAGCTGCACGTACCTGATGAAACCAAGTAGTACAAATGTCTCTTGGCAGTGCAGACACTGGTGAAGCAGGAAGCTTTTGTCTGTGGATTCTGGCCTTGCTGTAAAAAAGAAATAGGCGTTTCTAGTCCTGTAAGCACAGTGGTCTAGAAGGAGTTTTTACAAACAAAGCTCAAAAACAATGCTAGGCTGTTTTAGAGGGAGTAGATTTAGCAAGAAACAGCTGTTAAAACGGAAGATATTAGACTAAAAAGGTGTTTGTTGAACTAAGGAACAGGTACTGGAGATAATGAGTCAAAAGGCATTGCGTCATTTGGAGTGCAGCTTGTGAATCTAGAGATGACAGGATTTTTATTTACGTGCAACTTAACATTGAATCTGATGTCTTTTGAGAGTCCATTCAAAGATCTTCAGTTTGGTTCTGAAATTTTGATTTATGTTTGAGGGGACAGTGGATACCTTATTGATTACAAATTTATTTGCAAGCACTAACACATGACAGAGCTCTGGAGAGATGATATCAAAAGTGGAAGCTTCAGAAGGCTGAGTGAGCAGCTTTTAACCCTGAACTTCAGTGTCCCTTACTGCCAGAAACCTTCAGCTGATATTTCTTCTGTGGTATGCAGCAACAGCGCTGACACCTAAAGGCTTGATCCTTAGACCTGTGAAGTCACTGGCCCAGCTCTCAGTGGCATCAGTGATTCAGGATCAGGGCCCGAAATGGCAATTCCCTGACTTACTGGAGGTGTCATCAAGTCAGCCTCTGCTACAAGGCAAAATATGGGCTTTCTTAACCTAGTTCTTAGTTGCTGAGTGAAAGAAGCAGGACTGTCTTTTTTTGCATTTGGTTTGTGTTTATTGAAATCAGTATTATAAGTTTGTAGTTTGGAAAAATAACACACCAGTTCCTTTTAATAATGGAAAACATCTATCTGACTCCATCATTTAGATTTTATTTATCAAACATTTCCTTCTCCCTCCACCCTTTTCCTTGTTTTGTTGTCAGAGATGGTACCAGGCTAAGGATGAAGAAGAGATGGTTAGTTACTGAGTAGTCAGCCTGGGGTAGGCTAGTGAATTAAAATGTGTATGAAAAATAAATATTGCACCAACACTTTCTGTATTAATAAAATAACAGGTTTTATTGGGCTGAATAAGTCTACACTGGTGTTTGTATAAATAGCTGTGCTGGAGAGAGATGAGTGGCTGCCTCTGTATTCCCATATTCTATTTGTTAACTCATTACAGCCTAACATGGCTTTTGTTGCGGTGCTGATTGCTGTATTTTGATATGGCATAAGGGGGGAAGTGGGCAAGTGCCAAACGCTCAGAGAAAGTGTCCTTAACATTCAGGCAATGCAGCCATAGAAGGATGAGAAGGGAGAGCGTTTTCAGCCTCTTTTGCAGTTTATGACATAATTTGTTAAAGAAACGAGATTTTCTTGCTCTCTGCCTAATAGATAGGCCACATAAATGAAAGAGATAATAGCTCATTGTTTCCTGCTCTTTGAATGACATTTCTCTATTGTCTTAAAGCCTCACTGAAGTGAACTTAACACAGTGGGCTTTGTGGAAACAAAAGCACTTGTGCCCCATGTTACCAGAGAGCTACAC
Organism: Pedionomus torquatus; assembly: GCA_013398155.1. Lineage (NCBI taxonomy): Eukaryota > Metazoa > Chordata > Aves > Charadriiformes > Pedionomidae > Pedionomus > Pedionomus torquatus. Next base: position 31,697 of record VZRU01014814.1, read on the forward strand.
TGGAAATGCTAATTTGATAGTACTGAAAGTGTTTGAGGTGGAGCCAATGGGCTAAATATGAGATCCTAAGCATCAGCTATTTACAACCTTTGGTTTTCTGTCCTGGGTGAACAGACTGTTTCACAGGAACATCAATTTTTGTGCCTTGTCATTTCACCAATTGCATCATGCAGGCAGATTTCAAATGCCTTAAGAGTAACCATAGTAACTGCAGGTCATTTAAATAAGCTGAAAGAAAAGGAATTCCCTCCCTCGTAAAACCCTTCAGTCAAACGAGCTCCAAAGGTACAGCAAGATTCAGATTCTCCTCTCCTGCAAACTGGCACTGCTCCACTGGGTTTTAGTAGGGTTCTCTGGATTTGCACGGGTTGATCTGGTTCTAAAAGTATCTACAGAGCAAATCAGTGTGTGTGGGTGTAGCTTCCACAGGAAGACAGAGTGGTGGCTGCTGGCACAAGGGTAGATTTGTGTCTTTGTAGATGTGCCTGCCTGTCTGCTCAGGCAAGCATGGATGTGCCTGCTCATTCTGTTCTTTGCTCCTGAAAAATTTCATGTTTGTTATCTGACAAAGAACTACTACTGCTTTTGTATTCTTATTAGTAGCGCTATACCAAAGCCTCTGGTTTTACTTTGACAGGGTTTCTGTGCTCAGTTTAGGATGGGTTATAAATCTAATCTTTAATGTTCTGAATCAGAATGTAATGCCATTAGACAACCCCGATTCCAATACAGTGTGATGCACTTGGCTGTGGTTTAATATCACACGGACATCCATGCAAGAACACAAGGAATAAGTCCAGTTTGAGCTGTCTTTTTGTGGTGACAATGACAAAAAAAATAAATTTCACTTTCCTAATCTAAATTTACCCTTACCTACGGCTCTTACATTTTGCCTGTTCCCTTTGTTTACTAAACAGAAAATCGGGGTTCTCTATTGTTATGGAGGTCCAGGATGTTTTTTATTAGGAAGATCTATCCATCTGTTCACTTATTGATTCATTGAATAATTCCCCCAGCTTCACGTTTACAATGATTTCGGTGAAACATGGTGCTTGTGATTCCAGATGTCAGTCATTCTTAGTTGTTTTTTTTCTGTAGGGATCTCTTAATTTTTATTCTGAGTTTATAATACAATAGTATACATGTGTTTAATTTTGATTAACCATTTAATTGTTAAATTTTTCTGAAAAAGACAAGTTCTGAGCTAGGTAAAATTCAAGCAAGCGATTGTTCCTCACTCTTAAGCTGAATGTGCTGATGAAGTGGCTGTGTACTTACTGGAGATTTTGGTGGATGTGCACTTGTTAATACAACAGTTTTATTTGCAAGAATATATATGCAAGAATACAGTTTATTAATAAATCTGGTTCTTGATCACTCCTTAAGTACTATTAGAAGCTTATTGTTTGACCTTATAGCATTGACATTTTCTGTTCTTTGGAAGCATTTAGGTACTTTTTGAGGGGCTCATGCTGAAAGCTTGTTACAATACCCATGCTGAAACAAAGGCATTCTCACCCCTTTGCTGAGATAGCCTGGAGACAAGTTGGATTTTGACAGTGTTGTTTATTAGCCTCTTTCCTTTGAGTTTGGTCACCACCAAAACAGTATGCATTTTTGTTTTGCATCATTCTTTCCTCAAATTCTTCTAATGAATGATTCTCTAAAGCCCTTCCATAATCACACTTTCAGATTATTTTTTTTCCTACTTACATTCCTCTAGTTGAGCAGTCTTCAGCAACTAATGCTTTTCTAGAGGTCTGTCATCGGCTCACAGTACCTTCTTGCAACAATGGGCTTTCTGCTGGCTCTTTGACTTTAGTACATACAACTGCAGGGATCGATAGTCTCTGTGTGCCAGAGCGCTGAACAGGCATGTTTTGGAGTCATCCCAGGAAGAAGGGTATAAAGCTCCCTGACCTTGTGTAGACAGAGAAGGAAGTAAAGGTGACATTTATACCTCTTAGCAAGGAAGTGAGAATAAAAAGGAAAGGTCATATATCTTTGGGACATCTTTATCAATTCTTACAGGATCTCTGAATTCGAGTCTGATTTTTGCCTGTGTTAAATCATATTTTCCTCTTTCTAGCTGTGTAGAGGTAGTGTTTTATCTCCCCTTGCCACTGTTTGCTTAGTTTGTGATTAAGTTCTCTTTTTAGGTTCTTTGTTCAATGCGTTAGAATTTTTCATCTTCATATTAACTTTTATTCCATAACCTACTAGGGAAAAAAAAATGCTTCTGTAGGTTCAAAGTTTCAGTTGTGAAGTATTACCAGCAGCTCCTACTGAAATCAGTCCTTTTGCATTCTGTTGCCTCTTCATAACAAGATAGAAATGTAATAATTCATCTTTTAGTAGCGTACTTAACCATAATTATTCAGTACTGGGCAACCCCTTTCTCCCATCCCTCTTCCCCCCACCTCAGGTTAACATCAATATTATCTAAAGCCTCTCAAATTCAGTGGTCTGAATTAATCTAGGGAAAAACCTGAAGTAAAATACCAGATCTGACTTTGGGTACAGCTTCTCCGTAGAAATCTTGATGCACAGCTATTGGTCTCAACAGAAGGTGTTTTACTGGCTTCAGTGGTCTCTGGAGTGGGCAAAGACAAACTTGCAGAGCGCTGTTTGGCAGTGGTGGGAGTCTGGACCTAGTTATAGCCTGGACTATTGTATAAGCAATTAATAGTTTAGGGGTTAGGAAGAGATTTCGTTGTTTTGAGAAGCAGAGTAACATTTTCTCTACTATATTTCATAGGAGGATATCTCAAAGCATCATGATAGTTTGAGTTTGAGAACTGCAGTGATCTTGAACCATTTCATTCAACATTTACAGAATTTGAATCCATCTTCAGCTTCTTCCTTCTGAAGTGTGGCTTATTTCTGACCACTTGGGACTACTGGAGGCTGGCCAGTTGTGGAGCCAAAACATTAGATGAAGATCTTAATGAAAAATAAAAAAAATGAAATATTACTACAATGAGTAGCAATATAGATATACCATCCACGTTTTTATAGAGAAATAAAACCCCATGCACTACCAGTCTCTGTTTTTTTGGTTGGGTTTTTTTTGGTTGTGGTTGTTTTGGGTTTTTTTGTAAGTTTGTTTTTGGTGGTTGGTTGTTTTTTTTTTACGGCAGTGATTTACAACCCTATTAACACTTGGCAATCCAAGGTCTGGAGAATAATATCAAGCCATCTGTTTGTGCCCCTGTAGGGCTGCTTGTAGCTGTGATGCTGTGTTGCAAATACATCACTGCAGCTCACATGCTGGAAATCTTGTTGCATATCCTGGATTCTTTTTTTTTTTTTTTTAATCTCTTTTGCCTGCAGGATGGTGCCAGATGTGCAGGATACACATGTGTTTCTTCATGCATTTGGCTGTGCTGTAAATAGTTGAAGTTACAATCTGCAGTATCTTTGGCTTCTCTTGGTATAAAGCCTGAGAAAATGGGGAAGGGGCTTTTGAGGAAAGGCTGGCATGCCCTACAAACAGAACCAAATATTTTTCAGAGAAGAGAAATGCTCTATTCTGTAAATATTTTTTTGAGTTAATAGTCTTGCTAATTCTTCTCTCAGTAACATATTCCTCTCATGAGCATCATACTTGGATACTACAGAAACTAATTGGGGGCTTAACTGACTTTAGGCTGAATTCTTTACTGTGGATCTTTAATATGCATCCAAGTCCACAGAAAATGTAAGTTCAGATATGCCCTACCACTGAAACTTTCTCCACTCTTAATTTTTGTCCTCTCTTCTCTGGCAAATCTATGAAGACAGATGCTGCTCTTTGAGTACCTTCAGAAGAGAGCAGAGAACATAAAGACAGGTTGCAATGAATGTTGGTGACATGCAGGGTTGCAAATCAATTTTTTGTTTTTACCACACTTCCACAAATTAGTGAGATGTGTTATCTTTGGGACTATATTTTCCCTGCTTGGTCTGTGCCAAGGAGCACATTATTGTGAAAAACCTGAGAAATACCCTTTTCAGACCCTGTGTAGCTATTGAGGAAGCTGCAATTACAAAGTGGTATTGCTCCAATCCCTAACTGGAGAATACTGCTGGTATTGCTGATGATTTCTGTTTTAAGCTATGTGTCATTACTCCTTTTGGTTCCAAGCTGTAGAGAGTAGGTTAAATGGGAGAAAGACTCAGGAGGCGACTGGGGTCAGCAATGTTATAGGTAATAAAAAGAGAGAAATAGGCAGATGATATAAACCCCTGTTTTCTGGTCATTAATGTGATATAGCATGTAATATAGCTGCTTTTAATTATTCATTGTTTGGAAGGTTTACAGTAACAGACAAAAAGACATCATCTCAGAGCATAGATGGTGAAGCCATTCTTAACTGCAGAGTGTGCAGGAATTTGCTCTTCATTTGGCCTACTTGTGTTTCTCCACTTAATGAAGATTCGGTCCGTAGTATCCCAAATGTATCTTGCATTACTATCATTGCTCATTCATAACCAACTCATTAATACCTGGCAAAGAGAATATTCCTTGAAGGACAAGAGCAGAAAATTTATTTTGGAATGATTCTTGTTATACCTAAAGTTACTTTAAAAAAAAAAAAAAAAAACAACTGTTGGAAGCGGAGAGAAAATTGCAATGGCAATAACAAGGTCTATTCAAGGCTGAACAGTACATTGTTTTTGAAAGTGCGCTTTAGTTTTAGGACATTGATGCACTATTTATACTTCTAAAACTGGAATGTGCTTTTCCCGTTTGTCTGAGATCCCATAGTGAAACTTGTCACATTTTACTGTTTTTTACGTGGCAGGATGTTTTTAATTCAAGCAGCTGCTGTTTCAGATGTAGATGCTGTGTTCATGTCAGAGATACAATTCATTTGGAAGGTTTATGCTGCAGAGTTTCACTTAGCATTTGTGTGATACAGAAACTATAGATGTTGCTCAGGTTTACCCTGGTTATATGCAACATCCAGGCTAGATCTGCCAGGCTAAACTGTTCAGTTTTGGATACTGAACTCAGTGTGTTTTGTTCTCTAAAACCTTCTCTGTTCTGTTCTCTCCAATGTCTAGTTCTATACATGGTAGCAGTAAAGCTAAGAACATAGTCTGTTAAATAAATAAGGAAGGAGTCGCTTTCATGGAATCCATCTGTTTTCAGGTATACAGATAGTGGATAGAGAAATAAAAACAATGATTAAGAGAGGCCAGGCAGAGACTTGGAACAGACCCTCAGGAGGCCTTGCAACAAGTACTGAGAGCGCAACTTCCCAAACTTGTTTCTGAAAAGAGGTTAGATGGATAAACCATGCAGAATTTCAGCTGCCTGTGTGGAATTGGTGCTGGTGGGATGGCTAGTCCTGTGGAGAAGCACTGTCTCCCTGCAGAGCTGCTTCACAGCCTTATGTGGTCTGATATTGCAGTGGGGAGCTTGTATAGAAGTAAGTATTTAGATACAGTTCAAAATCATTCCTCACGTTTGTGTGCTGGCATCGGCACACACGTAACAGGCTGACCATAATCCTGTATTAGTGATATTGCCAGCCATTCCCCACAGCAACAGACACTGATGTCACAACTAGAAGATTATGACCTCTTAAGAGATCTGGCAGGAGAGGAAAGGCTAGATTAATAGTGCAAGGTAGGTGAGGAGAGAGAAAAACCTTTATTAAAGCCCAAGCTTGAATAAATTTTCAAAAATTTGTTGACTCTTTCACAGAAGAGTGGACAGCAAGCTCGGACAAGAAGCTCATATAAAGTTGTTTTTTATTTGTTTTTTGCAAGTCTGGTTATGTGATCTACGTATCTATCTATTGATCTCACTCTCCTCACCTCCCCAAACAGATTCTTCCTTCCGGGCTTTCTTCTGTACTAGAACAAGTTTTCTTCTGTGGACTCATGGGACTTTTTGCTTTGTTTATTTGGTATATAAACAGCTGCTCTGTTTGCAGGCTGGGTGGTGAGGGATATGTAGGAATCACAGCAGACCATGTTTGGTTGGGGTGGAGGAGCCGTCCACAAGATTTCTTTCATATAAACTGTATGCTCCAAGTTAACTAAATGTCAGAACAGTTATATTGAAGTATGTTGCTATTTGCTGAGGAAATGCTGTCCATTTATATAATATAGTATTTTAACTGTAAAGATTATATATTTTTATATAACTTTATATGTGTGTGAATGCATGTGTCTCCCTTCAAAATCCTCTCTTATTTCCAGTCCAGTAGTTTCATCTGATCAATACTTCCACAAATGTTGCAAGTCAGGGAAGGTATATTGTACATGTCACTCTCCGGAAATTGAACTTGAACTCGCTCCATCTGTGACTTATCTGCAGAACCTGACTGAATAACTCTGCTTCTTTACTAATGTAATAGAGAGAGGGATTTGACTACCTATGGGATCCTTTAAGCTCCTGAGAGAGTAAGGTATCAGTTCTTATTGAAGGGCAATTGACCATAGGGTACCTAATTTTTTTTAAACTGATTTTAAAAATGTTAACCCAGTGTGAACATTAACATTTGGGTAGGAAATAAGGGTGAATTTGTAATCCTCAGTAAAAGAGATTTGATATTTGATAAAGTTACCAAGGAGAGAAAAAAAAAAAAACAAAACAAAACAGAATAACATACTTCAATACAAATTGGTAAAGTTTTGTGAACTTTAGTGGAGCTGCAGTGGTTTATGCTCTCAGACATTCGGCTTAGTAAGTTTAGTTTTAAAATTAAACTATGTCCACCACTGAGGCTCTTCAGAAATTTAGAGATGATCAAGGAGAGGAGACGTGCAAAGGGAGAAGAAGGAAGAGAAGAAAGGATGTATTGGTATTTTTCAGACATTAGAATTGCCTCCCATGCTCTTGACTAGGGGGAAAAAAAGGAAAGGAAAACACACCAAAACTTTGAATTTTTTTTTTTTTTCATTAGATGACATGACTTCTCAGAGACTCATCTTCAGGGTTTTTTTTGAATCTTAGAAAAGCACTGGTCTGAACTTGTAGCTGAAATGCAGAAGAACAACTAATTTACTGCACACCTTTTTCCTACCATTGCTCTTTTGGCTTTCTGCACGTCACTCAGTTTGATGTTATGCTGCTGATCTTCTGCTAAAAGGATTTGTACTGCCTGGCCTTGCCTCATGATTTGGTTTCTGCTACTGACTTTTTTCTTTTTTTCTCCCTCCCCCCCTCCATTCATTTGCACACTGTTAGTTTGAGATTTCCATCCACTATGTAAATATTCCAGCTAGAGATCATTTGAATGTCGTTGTGCTTTGAAACATGTCAAAGCCTGCTCCTTACACTTGGACAGTTATCAGTCACTCCTGTGCCTACTGGTTCCTCAGCAATTGCTCCCCTTAGCTAAGTCAACAACCTGTTAAGCAGTTTAACCATGTGATTGTATTTAGGTTTCCTCTTTTTTAATATTCTCCCTGGTGTTTGTTTTAGTTTTTTGCTGACTGGTTTCAAATTATTGACGTTTTCATGAATGTTTATTAGAATTTGTTCTTGCCTTTTAATGTTTTGGGGTTGTTTTTGCACGTGCTTTACAAACGCATGTTAGGCTATTGAGTTGTACTGGAATGGATGTTTGTAGACAAACACAAGACAAAATCATGTTCAGCAACAGTTTTTAGCAGAAATATTTTCACAAAATACATTCTCCTGCACACAGGAATAAAAAAAATATTCCTTGTCTCTGATTCAGTCATGCCTAACAAAGCAAAGCAGATCACATGCTACGTTTGGAATGTCAAATTACAGGAAGGAAAAATAATGACAAAACCCAGTGAATAGGTAACAAGCTTGTAAAAATTACAGGATGCAGATGAGAAGTGTGAACTTTGTGAAATGTCTTAGCTGTTTCCAAGTTTTTCACTCAGATCTGTTTGCAAGGGGCTACTGTTGCGTGCCTTGTGGATTAGGGGGTTTAAGAAGCTTCAGCCTCTCTGGAGGTCTGTTATCTCCCGCAGGCAGCTCTCTGTCTGCTGTGTGTACCTGCATGAAACTCATCTATGGTAATGGTACAACCACGTTCAGGAGGGTGCCAGCGGAGCAAGAGAGAAAGCTGCAAGGAGCAAAATGGGAAGCAAACCCTCAGTGGGAATTGAGGACGGAGCAGGGCAGAGGGGATGAGTACGCCCTTCTGTTTGCAGCTTGCCTGCATAGCCCTTGAAGCCGCGGTGATCTACCTTCCTTTGCGTATTCCCTTGTTAGCTACATCTGCAGAACTGTAGGGGCAGCAGTGGGAAGCCCTGCATTGCTTCTGTCCTGTGAGTTAATAGCAGCTTCAAATTGTTTGCGTTTTTGACCTATTTTGGGATATTTATTTCCTTGAAACTGCTAAATGACACTGAAATAAAACTATTTTGACTTCCCCAAGCTGTGAGCACTGAACAGGTTAAAACGGGAAACAAGCTAAAAGCTCTGTTTCCTTTGCCTGAAAATCCACTGATGCAGGATGAAATTAAAGGCTATAAATAGTTCCTGTCCCTTCAGCTTCATCATGCAAGCTTTGGCTGTGCGCAAGGATTAGAAGACAGAATGGATTTCTGTGTGGCGTCAACAAGAGTCAAGGATTATGCCCACTGTGCACATTGTATTGTTCATTTCTCATGGGCCCTTGCAGGGAAATTAAATCCCTTCTGATGCTCAAGGTGCAGGGAGCAGAGTCAACTTCGAGCAGGACACGTGCATTGCAAAGCAATTTTACACAGTGGCACTTAGCTTCCCGTGGGTCTGCAGCAGCAAGCCCTGGCTTTATTTTCATACAGGCAGACAACCCAGCACAGATCGTAGCAGCAGGAACTGAGGCTTTCCAGACTTTGAGCTGGAGCTGGTATCAGTGAAGTTCACTGCTACTGAACACGTTTTGAAAAGAATTATATGTTTATTCCTCATGTCGTTACCCCTTCACTGTGTCCCTTTCTCTTGTGCCGACCCTGTGTTGCGTGGGTACTGCATTGTAGTGACTCGTGTCGGGTGACAGAAGGCTTTCACAGAGTTAACTGCAAATAGACCCCTGTGATATGTGTAAGGCTCTTGAAGGAAGGATGCCATTTCTCTCCTTAAGGAGCATTCAAGGTTGTCATGACCTTAGTGGTGTGAAAAGTTACTGCATGTTTTCTCTCTCCACTTGCCTTTTTCTGCATGGTTTGTGTGACGTTTGTTTCAAGGAGGATGGTTATAGTAAATTTCTCTTCATTATTTACAAAAAAAAAAATAAAAGTATCGAGCAATTATATTTGTCCAAAAGGTGGACAGATAAACAAACAAACAAACAAACAGCTCCTTTTTGGAGCAGTTTATAAAACTTCTGCTTTTTCAGACTCGTGTCCTGTGAGAGGCAGAAGCCCACTTGCTTGCAACTCTTTCGGGTTTAAATGAGGTTTGATAGTGCAAAGCGTCATTGACAATTGAATCCACAGCTGCATATGTATTTAGAGCTGTATAATTAAAAGCGCTATTAATATCTCTGCTTTATGTATGGTAATTTCAGTGAAGAGAAGGGCAAGAGAGAAGCAACTTCGCACTGCTACCTTATTACTTTATGAATAATAGTTGACATCTTTGTTCTCAACATTTAAAATAGAAAATAGTGGAAGTAATTTTTACACAGTGATAAGATTTTATCTACATGTTACCTTTTCCAAATCGTAAAAATACCTTGAGACTGCTAGGATTACAACTTTGTTGTGGCAACACTGTAAGTCTTATACTGAAGTGTCTGCAAGTCAGCATTATGGCAACATGAGAATTTATCCCAATACTCAAACCTCCCCCAACAATCTTCTTAAGAAGAAAAATGTTTGAGGACATAGAACTTACAGTAGTCATAGAAAGTAGGCAAAGCCTTGCTTTAGATTAAGGCAATTTTTTGCAGCAGTTTTTTATCCTGTGGATACATGTAGTATTTCAGTGTCCATGCTTTAATCTCTGCTTCGAACAGCTAAGAGCAAGAGAGATTGGTCCTTTGTTCTGAGCTTGTAGTCCTGTTGACCCCATCTGCTGATTTGATGGAAACCATATTTCCATCTTCTACTGTAGCACTGAGAAGAGCATCAATCCTCTGGGAATTCAGTATGGAGAAGGAAAAATCTGATCCTTTTCTGTTCTTTGAAGCCTAAGCAGATGTGTGCTAACTATTGGACTGTGAACCTGCCCCTTTTGCCAAAATGTGATTTTTATTTTTACTTTTTTTTCTGTTGAAGACATTAGTATACTGTGGCGTTGGGACCTCCTTCAGTGGGACCAGTGGATGTGAGTCTGATTAATAGAGGACTCACTGACTGGTAGATCTCAAGGTCATTCAGTCAATTTCCTGATGCTTTTTTTTTTTTTTTTGTAGGCACATCCATTGTAGCTATCCAGTTATAAGTGTGCATCAGTAGTTGCTTTTGAAACATTACAATAAAGAACAAATAGGAAAACAATGAATGCAGAATTAAGGTTGTATGTTTTAGAAGAGCTGAAAAAGCTACTTTTCTCTGCCTTGAATAAGCAATGAGAAAAGTTAGAGGCTTTTGTTACTTACTTTGTTTGTTCACATATAATGTCGCCAAAGACTACTGAAACAAAAAGCCTTGATTTGGACTCTGTATTTACTATGAAGAAGTTGGAAGAGCTGCTGGATGCAGCTATTCCTTACAGTCAGGCTGTGTTCCCTCTCTTGTCGCCCTTGAAAATGGAAGCTTAATAGGGTCCTGCTGATACAGCTGCTCATTGCAATGCAGAGTGATCAAAATAGTAATCTGGCTAACAGCTCCAACACTTTGAGCAACCATCCACTTGCCTCATTGAGGCACTGCTCAGAGAGACTCCAGCGATGCAGATTCGACTCTCATTTGGTTCTGTCAAGGGTGGCTGCTATTGAACAGCTCTTTTGCCAGCTGTGTATAAAGCCTTTACTGGTCCAAACTTGCCTGCAGTTTGTTCTTTGGAAGTTCTAGGGATTAAACCTTTGTGAATATTTTTTGTTCTAATATATTTATTGATTACTTTTCCCCATGGGTAAGCTAAACAACACTTTATCTCTGTGTTCTGTGGCAAAGAAAAGTTTATTTCTCCTCTCCAAAAGTTACTGCGAATGTGCTAAGGGTGATGTGCCATGTACTGACTGACTACAGCAAAAACCCAAGAACTATGTTGTCACATGTAGACAGGAGGAAAGGTAGGAGAGCAGGAATGATTTATTCCATTAGTTCTGGATTCTACCTGTTCCATCTTTCCATATAATCTAATGCTGTAAGCTAGGAGTCCTAATGGAGTAAACTAGTCAGTGCTTTAGCTGGAGGCATGTAAGAATGTCAATTAAACATACACTTGAAAAACATCCATTGGGAAAGTAAGATTTAGTAGCTGTCACTGCAGAATGTTAACTTACTTTCCCCCTCCTTGCCCTCACCTCTTTTCTGGGCTTTTCTAAGCTCCAGCTGCTCACTCCATGAACTACATTAGAATGGCCGTTCTCCAAAGAGACCCCTTCAAGGACTTCTGTTTGTGACTCAGTTCTGCATCAGTCTAGAAATAAGCCAGCCCACACTTTAAATGGTGTAGATCACTACCACCCCGTTGACTTCACTGAATGGGAGCTCAAATCCTTTAAATTGTTTTACTACCAGAAGGTAAGGCAGTGACTATAAGCGTGACCACTCCCCATGGGGTAGATGCCTAGTGGTGAGGGCTTTGTAGAGCCCAGAACTCACTGTGTATCATACCATTCTGCGTATCTCTGATGTAAAGATGTGTTCCTGAGCAGACAGATGGTGTCACCCACCAGGGGATTATCAGGTCCTCCCGTGTGGAATTAAAAATCTACATTCAGCACTTTCTGAGAAGTGGGAAGAAATAGTACAGCCAAACTCCTAAAGAGACCAGCCAGCTGCTGCCTTGCCTTTTTTGACCCTATCTTTGACGTCGTGCTTTGTAAGACAAGTAGTGCAAAATGGCATCATTTCTCCCCAGTGAAACCTTAAAATCTGTGGGATGTGGGCAAAGGAGTCGGAACCATGACTATTCCTAGACATCCATCCAGTCAGACGAGCAGATGGAAAAGCACAAACCGTTCTCGGAGAGAGCAGGAAATATGGACCTATGCCTATAACTCAATTTCTATGCCAAAAAAACAGTGTGAAATCAGCAAGAGTAGGGATCCCAGTAGACAAAGCCACCAAGTAATGCTCAGTATAGTAAAAGAAAAGACCTAAATACCTCATGATATAATTATATAAAGTTTGTCATCTGAAAAAATCACTTTTACATTTTGAAAAGCAGAAGAAAGTCTTAATCTTGTGGCTGTTGAAATTTGACAGGTGCCCAGTTTGTAGAATCCATAAACAGAACACTCTTGTGACCAAGAAGACCTGACTAATCCTGCAGTGCACCAGACTGTACATCACGCGTGTTTGTGAATTGAAAATGAGAATAGAGAGAGCAGTGTTGTTGCTTGTGTGTAATAATATTAGCTGTGAAAGAGGTGGTAGGTTGAATGTAAAGGACAAAGGTTGTGAGGAGATGACAGACCAAAGATAGGAGCTGAGGCAACAGACATGTATAAGCAACCTCAGTGTTTGCAGTTACTGAAATCAGAAGTCTTGGCCAGACTGGTTACATTTTTGAGATGCTTATTAAGAGAACAGAGCAGTGGGAAGAACTCAGTGTGTGGTAACTAGCTGTACTGTTAACAAGCTGGGCCATACAAGATAGAATGGAAGAAAGGAAGAGTAAGAAAAGGAGGTGAAATAAGCAGAATAATGGAGGCTTGATAAGAAGGCATGAATTAACTATTGGCAGACATCAGGTGTTCGTGGAACTGTAGTTATTGCATGGTTTGAATAAGATACCATTGAGGAAGAATATGTCAGTCTAGGTGACTGAAGGTACAGTTTGAGAGGGGGGGTGGGAAGGAAAGTGCAGTGAGGAGGTTGAAGTTCTCATTCCAGATGGATCATGCAGGTACTAGAAGTTATAATCAAGAGCTTCAGTGTGTCAGCCATGACATTGCATGAGCATTGTCTGAGTGCAGTCAATTAAAAGGGTAAGGATAAAAGACAGTGTGAGAAGCAAATCGAAAGAGCTCAATAAAGATGTGAAATAGCTTTCACCACAAGATTATTTTCTAGACATGGTGTAATCCAAGCACTGTCCATTTGTTCATACCAGATTGGAGCATCTGATTCTGTAGCTGTCAGGTCTTTCCCCATGAAGCAAACAAGAAGGGAAGGTAATGTTAAAAGGCACTGTGTTAGATCATGTAATGTGACTCTTACTGAGACCGATGACAGAACCATGGAACTATTTCCAATAAAGTAGGATAAAAAGTCCATCAAGCATGTTTCTGAAAATTTCAGTCTAAATTAAAAAAAAAAAAAAATAATAACCTGGGCAGATGATGTTTTCAAGGGCATCAAGAAAAGCTTCTACAGGTATGTCAATTGTAAAAGGAAGACTAGAGAAAATGTGGGCCCTCCCCAGAGGGAAACAGGAGAGCTGGTTACTTGGGATATGGGGAAGGCTGAGGTACTCAGTGTCTTTCTTGCCTCGGTTTTCACCAGCGAGGGCTCTAACTGCACTGCTGAGGTTTGAGAAAACAAAGGCAGGGACAGGGAGAATGAGGAACAGCCTGTCGTAGGAAAAGACTAGGTGTGAGGCAATCTAAGGGACCAGAAAGTGCATAAGTCCACAGGACCTGATGAGGTACATGCAGCAGTCCTGAGGGAACTGACAGATGAAGTTGCTAAGCCACTATCCACTGTATTTGAGAAGTCATGGCAGTCTGCTGAAGTTCCTGCTGAGTGGAAGGGGCAGTTTCTGCTGGCAGAAACAGGCAAAACGTAACGCCCGTTTTTTAAGAAGAGAAAAAAAGAAGATCCATGGAACTACAGGTCAGTCAGTCTCACCTCTGCATCTGCCGAGATCATGGAGCAGATTGTCCTGGAAGCTATGCTAAGGCACATGGAAAATAAGGAGGTGACTGGTGACAGCCAACATGGCTACACTAAAGGCAAATTGTGTCTGAGAAATATGGGGGCCTTCTATGATAGTGTTACAGCATTGTTGGATGGGGGAAAAGCAATTGACATCATCTACCTGGACTTGTGCAAAGCATTTGACACTGTCCCACACAACATACATCTCTAAATTGGAGAGACATGGAATTGATGGATGGACCCCTTAGTGGATAAGGAGTTTCCTGGCTGGTCACACTCCAGTGGAGATTAGTGATGAGTGGTGTTCCTTGGGGGTTGGTATTGGGACTGGTGCTGTTTAACATCTTTGTTGGCAACATGGACAGTGTAATTGAGTGCACCCTCAGCAGGTTTGCCAATGACACCAAGCTGTGTGGCATGGTCAACATGCTGGAGGGAAGGGATATCATCCAGAGGGAGCTTCTCAGGCTGGAGATGTGAGCCCGTGCCAATTTCATGAAGTTCAGCAAGGCAAAGTAAGTTGGCAAAGTAAGGCCCTGCATGTGGGTCAGGGCAGTCCCAGGAACAAATACAGGCTGGATGGAGAATGGACTGAGAACAGCCCTGAGAAGAAGAACTTGAGTGTGGATGAGAAGCCCAATGTGAGATGGCAGTGTGTACTCATAGGCCAGAAAGCCAACTGTCTCCTGGTTTGCATCAAAAGAAGTGTGGCCAGCAGGTCACAGGAGGTGATTCTACCACTCTACTCTGCTCTCATGAGATCTCGCCTGCGAGTACTGTGTCCAGCTCTGGAGTCTTCAGCACAGGAAGGACTTGGACCTATTGGAATGGGTCCAGAGAAGGGTCACGAAGATGATGAGAGCCCTGGAGAACCTCTCCTACAAGGACGGACTGAGAGAGTTGGGGTTGTTCAGTTTGGAGAAGAGGAGGCTCTGGGTAAACCTTATGGCAGCTTTCCAGTACTGGAAGGGGGCCTACAGGAGATAATCTTTATGAGGGTGTGTAGAGATAGGATGACGAGTAACAGTCTTAAGCTGAAAGAGGGGAGATTTAGCTTAGATTTCAGGAAGAAATTCTTTACTGTGAGAGTGGTGAGGCACTGGAACATGTTGCCCAGAGAAGTCGTGGATACCCAATCCCTGGATCGTGCAAGGTTGCATGGGGCTTTGAGTTAACCTGGTCTAGTGGGAGGTGTCCCTGCCCATGGCAGGGGGATTGGAATTAGATGATCTTTAAGGTCCCTTCCAACCCAAACCATTCTATGATTCTATGATGTTAAGGGTGTTCTACTTTGCCAATATAGAGCTGACATGCTGGTAATTCTCCATGACTAAAGCTTGACTGTAGGATGGAAAAAAAAGTCAGTAAATTTGTTTACTAACGAGCTAGTAAGCAGAAGCAGTTGGGATGTTTACATGTCAACCTGATAGAAACTAATCATAGCATGACATAACTTGATCATAGCCTGCAAGTGCCTGAAAAGAGCAGTACCAAAGCTACACCAGAAACCAAGGTTTAGACTAGGGAAAGGCTAGAATGTTTTCTTAAAGCACTGAGATGTGAGGCCAGCACCAAGTATTGTAGCCTAGAAAACTGACCTCTGGATGAGTAGTTTTCATCTTTGAACTCAATCTTTTTTTTTTTTTTTAATAATTTTAAAATACTTGTGAAGAGTTAAAGTTTAATGATTCCCATTGGATTTTATGATATCAAAGCCTTTTCCAGGCTGTTTTAAAAAGGTATTAATATGTTTACTCAGTATTTATGGATGTTTTACAAGCTCTGAAGTGGAAAAGTGTGGAAATAAAAGTGTGGAAATATTAACAGATGGTGAGAAAGGTTACCTAATGATTTTCTTGTAGAGGATGTCCTCTGCTGAGACTCCTTAAATCAGTCATTCATAATGTATACTTGTGCTTCTGAGAGCAGCAGTGCCTCACTGTGAGACTGTTTTCCCTCTGTGTGACACAGGGAAGATGTTAATCAGGAATACAAAGTCTTGTAGCTCCCATTAGAGCCATATTTTGTTTTTTAGGCTGATACATTAAGGAGCTGCACCCTTTCATCTTAGAACAGAAACTGGTCAGCACTCACAAAGACAACAGGACCAAAGTGTTTTTTCTAAACCAAGACAAGCTACCTGTACAGCCTATGTACTCATGCGGGGGATCTGGATTCTTTCACAGAATTGCCATTAGGGTTAAGTTTTTCCTAGACACATAGACAATGTCCAGCTTGGTTCTCTTCCATGCTGAGTAATTCATACCTCCACTCTCTGCCTCCTTTTGTACAGCATGTCATGGGAGGTAAAGCCACCTTGAGACTAGATTTCATAGGTTTCCTTTCTTCACAGCTTGTGCTTCTGAAAAACATTACCCACAATGTAGGATCTTTGAACTTACTTTTACTTTCCTTACTGGTCATCCTTTTGCTCCTCGATTCTGTGGTTATGGAAAAGGAGGTAGTGTGCATACTTCATTCTCATGCTGCACTGCCTGATAGGAAGCAGGGGAGAGCCACACCACCAGATCGGACGTGGGCTCCCTGATCTCCAGCAGATCCGTTTCGTAATGTTATTTTTTTCCTCCTCTTATTCGCAAAAGTCTCAGACCTTGAAAGGAATTTAAATGTCTGCCACACATGGAAAACAGTGAGATTCAGCTTCCTAAAACACCTCATTCCTTATCCGGGAAAGAGGGAATAAATATTTTTTCATGTTTTTTATAAGCAATATTATACTAAAGATTGTAAGGCACTCCATTACCCTTAGCAGCGCCAGGGAGGAGTCTGTATTAGAAGAGCAGTATAAGATCAATATCATACCCTATTACACTGTTTCGGCCAAGTACTACTGCAGTTCATAAGGTACTGGAGCAATAGACTGTCACAAGAGAGTAAATGTATTGTTGACCTGTTCTATGGTGACCTTCTACATTATTAAAAACATAATGTTTCCTATATTTTCTGGGCTTTGCTGTTTGGGTACAGAATGCAGGTGACCTTTTGGGAAAAGAGCTTTTCTGTATTGTCCAGAAGACATTTTTAGAAACTATGTAATATATTCTTATGTTCTCTTTTCCGTCCTCAGGCAATGCATGTTTGCTTTATGTGCAATGTCTGTTGTGTTCTTTTTGTTTGATTTTGCTGCATTTTTTTTCAAATAGTACATTTACCGCTGAGTTTTCATGTAGCTGGAGATGAGGTCTCACCCTCTTGGAGCTACTGAAGAGACCATCAACTTACTTAATGTAAGAAGAGATCTTAGTTTTCTGGGCAGAATTCCAGCTTGGGAAATCATGTTTTTCCCTCTGATAATTTCTTGTCCCCATCTACTTAAACCCCATGCCTTTCACTCTGTTTCTTAAGCGTTTTTGTACAATTACTCCATTTTACTAAATAACTATCACATTTCACCATAAAAGACATTGCATTTCAAGGATAGAAAAAATAGTCTAATATTCACCTTTTGAGAAATTCTTTGGGATTTACTCAGATAGATCCCATGTAAGTATGTTTTGTTTATGTAGTGGTTTGCTTAACCACTTCTCCTTCCAATTAGAAAACTTGTCCTGTTTCCAAGAAGAGGTGCCAGGTATGACTTCAGGCTTACACATCCTACTGGATTTGAGATCTTTGTTCACTGACTAAGAATATATTTATGTAGGTTTTAAGTATTGCCATGTCTGTGCTCTGGGATTTTAGATATTTCTGTTAATTAGTTGCCAGTGGGCAGCCAAACAATTTTCCGTATGAATTTGCTCGTTGTGTTTGCATGTTAAGATTCATTGCTTTGGCTGCAGGTTGTAGGTTGTAGGCAATTGGATGCAAGTATTCAGTATTCAAAATCTGATCAGGTTGCGTAATTTTACTTGGATACTTATATCACTTTATTCATTCTAGAGTGGAATGTATCTTGCCTAACTGGACACTTTAATGGAAGCCTAGCTTAAGGTACCAGTGTAGGCTACCATGAATAAAAAGAAATGTGGGAAGAATACACACTACCAGGAGAACTTATAGGACCCTCTAATAGTGAAGGGGAAACAAATCAGGGGAAAAAAAGAGGTTACTTTCTTTCACCCTCACATTTGTCCTGTATCTTTTGGATATTGGAGGCTGGGTTATTACTTCAAGCAATTCTGCATAAGAAAGTATTAAACAGCAGTAAGATTTTTAATGTGATTCTGTTCCTTTAAAAACATTTATGTCCCTTGACTCCCCTCCTTTAGATTTTTGCAAAAAAAATCATTACTCTTTCTAGAGAGTGAACACAAAAGGCTGAGGAACATAGAAGGGCAGAAATCAATTTCTTTCATTTGTGTGAATGTAAAGGCCATAGCTCTATTTGGGCGTACAGCTTGTAGACATTTTCTTTGCAAATAAACTGTGCAGCTTGATGTATTGTTTTCCCATTTTGCCTGTAATTGTTTGGAATTAAAGGGCGGCTGCCGTTCTGAAGAGCTAGAGAAAGAAAGCTGCAGGTAGGGATGTCCAGAGGATGGGTCTGTGCTGTTTCATGTGCAAGAGTGGATCAGCAGAGAGTAGCATTTTGCTGTAGCTGTTCTGTTTACTGGTTTCTGTGCTGCACGTCCACAGATGTCTGAAATGCCTAAATCTTAATAGTTCAAGGCTTTCCTTTCTGCTTCCTGGCTCCATAATCCATTCTGATCTTTTAGCTGGGGCAGAGACAGCAACACTCCCGTATTAAACCTATTTTGAAAGGAGAGTCTAGCAGTTGCTCTCCTCTCTAAACTCATTAATTCAGGTGAATAGCAAGCAGAGGGAAAAGGTGGCTTTGCCATGTTGCCATACTGCAATCTTTCTATGCTGCAGAGCCTGAATGAGGAAACAAGGGAAAGAGGCAGCTGTGTTAGCCTGTTGTCACTGCCATCGCTAATAGAACACGATGATTTCCATCTTTTCCCATCTGCCTATGGGGGGAGAGGCGCTGATAAGGCCTTGGGATTGGTTACAATCTACTGAAATCACAAAGCAGATGGATATTGAGCAGATAAGCGTTAATCTGTCCTGGGAGAGGATTAATCGGGTGAAAGATGGCAATCTATGTGTGCGTGCGGAAGGGGGCGGGGGTGGGAATGGTGGGCAGCTGGTGCTGCTGTCATCTCTTTTGGTCCTGCTTTTGTCTTTCTTGTGTGCCATCATGGCAAAAAAGGTCTGTTTCCTCCAGGAGTCTTATTCCACTAATTTTCTCTGAACTTGGGCTTCAAAAGCTGGTGAAAATATCTTACATTTTTTAAACAAACTAAGTCTTCTTTTTCACCTGTTTAGCTTAATAGCTCAGCTTTTCTTTCTTCTCATTGTTGAAACAAAATCTGTAGCATTTGATTGTCTACTTTTCCTTTTTACTTATAGCCAACATAGCGTTTCTTCATAGCTTGCATGGCGTTTTCCCCAAAACACATTCAGGGATTTCATGATATTTGATTTAAATTATTGTTCTGACATCTATGCCATTTTATCTAAGAATCTCTGAACATTTTACAGGTATTAGTGCATTAAACCTCACACCATCCCAGAGAGCTTAGGTAAGCATTAGTGACCTGTTTTATTCTTCCCCCTGCCCCGGAGCATTTGAATACCTGTAGCACCTGTTGGCTGAATTAGAAGTTACAGTGCTAAGCAATTTCTGAAATTCAGACCTTACATTCTTGATTAGTGGGTATGCTGTGACATGGGGCAGTGGGATCAAAACTGGAGATAAAAGTTTATCAGTGACAAAGATAGAAATAAACCAATAAATCCAGCCTTTTCCTACTCAATCTCCTTTTTTTTTTTTTTTCCCCCCACTTAAAAATGCTGTGTGCAGTGCTTTTCTGGTGCTGCACACTGAATACTGCTCTATTATTTCTCTCTGAAATACAGCTATTCTCTTTCTGCCCCTCTTAGTTGTGGTTCAAATGGTTCCTTTTTCCTCATATCCTTCTCTATCCTAATTTGCTTTTTTGCTGTGGAAGAGTATGCAGTGATGCCAGTGTCCTCTGACAGCCATCTTCTAACATGCCTGTTCTTTTCACTGCCTTGGTTGCCAGCATCTATGAAAGATCTGGCAGCCTTGTGTAAAGCCAGAATATTATAAAGCTACTGGGATTACATGGATTGCATAAAGGCAAATTCTGTCCTGCTATTCAGCCTTGGGGTTAGCTCTTAGTGCCCACATTGACTTTACCAGTGAGTGGTTAAACAGCATGAAGTAATTTATGTATAAGAAGTATAATTGCACACCAGAGCCAGATTTTCGGAGGGGCCTTAACTCAGTCTTATTTTTATGCACTCTGACCATTGATTTCCATATGTAAATTAGTTCAATCACAAATAAAAAGAGCCGTTTGTAGATTTAAAACTCAGCCAATCTCTCTATTTCTATAGCAGTAGTATGATAAATTAATCTATCTTTGGCAAACTGTGTAGACATTTAGGAGATTATTTAATTCATCAGGTCTGCACAGTAAAGATCCCTGAGGAAGTGCAACCAGGTAGCTCTATAAACAATTTGCTTTGGGTGGAGAGGAGTAGACAAAGCAGTGTGCAGTATCTTTCATCAGTCTTGGCCTTTCCTCCTTCCTCCCTTAAAGAACAATATTCAAAA
Source organism: Pedionomus torquatus (assembly GCA_013398155.1). NCBI lineage: Eukaryota > Metazoa > Chordata > Aves > Charadriiformes > Pedionomidae > Pedionomus > Pedionomus torquatus. The sequence goes on from VZRU01014814.1 coordinate 52,206, forward strand.
TATTATTTTCAAAGCAAAGTATGGAGGTTTTACTGTCTGGGAAGGGTGGCAGTTGTTACTGGCTCTACAGCTCGGTGAGTCCCGAGGAACGCTCTGCTGCACGCTCTAGAAATGCCAGTGATGTGGCTGGAGTGTGGGCAATAGCAGCAGTTTCTTCCCACTGTAAACTGAGCAGGAGTTTTCTTGTCCTGTGTCAGCTCTCTCAAGCTGCCTTTTCCTTCTACAAGCTAACCCAAAGAGTAAGCGATTATTTTTTTTATTTATTTACTTATTTATTTTGTTGAAGTATGGATTCAGGTCTCATTTAGTATTAATAACCAATATTTAGAGGAATTTGAGTGAAAGTTTTAATTTTGCTACATTTTTATAATAAACCACTCACTCTGGCTAGGACAGGTGTGTTGGTTATTTTTGTTGCGTCTTACTGGGAGCATGCCAAAGGCATGAGAAAAGAGTTAGTCAAACAGTCATGACCTGTGAATAAGATGCAGTTTTATTTTTATTTTTATTCCTTTTTACGGCTACGGTATCTTATCAATGGTACAAATTGTTAAGGAGGATTTTCCCCCCTCTCATAAATGAAGACTGGGTATATTTTAAATTGTGTAACCTGTAGTCTTGACCACAGTTTGCAGGGTTGCTATGTAGGGGATTGAACCAGGTAATTAGAACGGTTCTTTCTGGCCTCAAATCTCTTGCTTTTCCTTGTTTTGGAGTGCTTAAATAGTTTTTTTTTTTGTAAAAGCCAACATTTCTGCTAAGTAAGAGGACAGAGTAAGATCAGATTCTAGCAAAAAAAATTGAATATATAATGATATAATATTCATCAAAGATCCATCTCATAAAGGGCACAGCTCCATTGGGCAAAGAAGAGAATTCTATTGATTCCTGGTGCTTTGGATGAAATGCAAAGTGATGTTTTCCTTTTAAGTAATTCTCCGTCATCTTTTTCAGACCCAGAGTGAGGGCTCTTTTCTCTTATCAAGGCAAGGCTTGGCAGAGCCTGTTTCACATAAGAGAGTAAAACAAAAAACATAAATCTGCAATGGATTTTCCCTTTGTAATTTGTTTAACATGTGTGACAGAGACAGAATTTCTGTTATAGGTGGGAATGCATGGGTATATCTAGTGCTTAAGAGATAGTCTTAAGTAAAAACTAAATCTTTCTTCATATAGCTTTGATGATACTCATGACAGAGTCGAAGCCAGAAAAAAACAGAATGAAAATTAGAAATGTGCTTTTGCTTCCCCCACTGTCTTTCTTTTTCCAGTGAAATTCTACTCTGAATGCTCCAGTTAATCATTTCAGTCCACTGAAGTGCAGATGATGCTGGTAATCAGGGTACCAGCCATATCACCTCTTGCTTGGTTGTAATTCCCTTCCCACAGTGGTAGTTGCTCTTAAATACCAGTCAGGTGAAAATTAAGCCTATGGAGAAAGCGATATATTTCGTATTCTGTACAGATTTACTCTGGAATTTTGGATTTTATATTTTGCAGTGTCTTAGATGAGTAAGCGGGTTGCAGGCTACTTAATTAGATGTTTATGTGACTTTATAGAAGTAGACACAGTTATGAATTGTTAGTGACTCCCATTGTCTTTTGAGAGGGTATATGTAGTGTACAGAAGTATCTAGGCACCATGGGTATGGAATTAGAACTCTCAGTGTACAAATAAATGTTCCAATTTATCTCATTTGAGAAAATTGGAGCCCTTTTGGCTGTGCTGGGATCCGTCGAGAAACTGAAATATAGATTCTGTCCCTATTTGCATGAAATGTTTTAATTACTTAACTTAGAAAGATGATCACACTGGGAAATACTTAATATGATGTGCCAAATCCTTAGCAAATATAAATTAACATAGCTCCATTGAATTCTCCAGCCAAGGATTAGAGCTGATTGAAAAACAGGAAATGGCAATGAAAAACTCAATCAGCTGAAAATACCTACTTTGATTTAGTTTCATTTGTTCCCAAAGTTTTTTTTTTTGTTTGGTTTTGCTTTTAATATTTGCTTTTATGCTTTGTGGCAGACTTGTAATTTTTTTTTATTATTATTTTATTTCTTTAGGTTTGCTTTTCTGCTTTTGCTCAGAAATATGAAGGAACAGAGAAAATCTGTGACCAGAAAGATGAGAACAACTTAGAATTTTTCATTCCGTGAAAAGTGGCAGATTACTTTCATTAGTTTCTTTCAGTATGAATATTTTTTTTTTCCTGTAAACTTGCAAGGAAATCTGTTGAGTAGGAATGTTCCCTAAGTATCTGAAACAATTACCTTTATCACTTTCACTTCTTTATGCTATTTTTTCTGGCCCTTCAGGTAGTGATATATTGCTCAGTTTCCACTTCAGTCCTGTGCTCATTAAGAGTGGAACAGGAAACTTGACACGTGGCCACTTTTAGGCCTAAGAGTCCTCTTTTTTCTTTTTTTTTTTTTTTTTTTTTTTTTTTCTTCACTGAGAAGAGTGCAAAATCCTAACTTACCAAGATTTTACTTGAAGCAAGATATTTCCAGCCTGTGTTTCCCCTTCCCCCTTCACTTCTTAATGTAATTGTTTCTGGTTTTCTGCCTTCTCACTGTTAGAAATGTCATGTTTTTCAGTTATCAGCATGCTCATTTGGAGAAGTTTATTAAAGGTGACATAGAGTTTCTGACATAATAGTGGAAAAAAAGTAAAATGAATTTCATGGCTCATTTAGTAAAATGCGCCTTTTTGAACTGATGGATTTAATGTAAGACTATTATCTGCTTAAGAAAATTGTTACCCAAAAGAGACTGTGTTTTTTGTAAAAGTAGTAATTACTGAATATGGCGTGGGAAAGATGGTTTAACTGAATAACGTCATGTGACGTAACTTAAAGCAGTGGAAATTGTCCAGTGTTATGGGAACCACCCCACACTTTGTTGATTGGTATTTTTTGTAGCTGAACAGCGCTCAGGTGCGTGGTCCATCTTTAGTTTCGCTGTCCTACCTTAAATAGTTGGAAATGACAGGCCTTTCCTGCAGATGTGACTTCTGCTTTGCCAGTTTTCTGCATCTCATGTGTGCAGCCACAGTGAGAGATTCAGGTACGTACTGAAATGCATTATTTAAGGGTGCTCACTGTCAGTGCTTTCTAGGACGTTCATCTCAGTCAAGCAGGAAATTTAGTTGACTGTAGCCAGCTTTTCTTTCAAACCAGAAATTCTGAGTGCTGAAGTTAGTCCAAACTATTTTATTTTTTTTTTTGCTTTGTGCAAGTGAAAATTGAATAAGAGCTTGAATTTATTTGCCTGAGAACATCAGCTCAAAAATGTTGTTGCAAGGGGGGTGGGGGAGGCCTAAATGCATAATGGATTAAAAAAAAAAAAAAACAAACAACCTTAAAGTAGAGGAATCTTATTCAAAATATGCATTCTTGTTTGAGGTCAGCCTGTTTTCAAGTATTTTGCCATAGACCTTTCTTGGAGTGAATGAAATTCACACCTGTAGGTGCGAGAAAAAGTTTGGTGGTGCTTTGTACAATTCCACAGAATGCTTCCATGGTGTTTCTCAAGCAGAAGTTTCTAATCTCTATCAGAAACCAATTTACCGAGCAGTTTATAGTTTATTAAATTCCAGTGAATGCTACCCAGACTTTTAGGAGAAAAGAAGAACCAGGGTAAATAATACGAGAGACATTATAAAGATTGCTTGAATTTCCCACGCTAATGTTAGGCCATGATGCTTGAGAAACACACAAATTGACAAAGCCCAGTCAGGGTTCCAGCTTTATATTTCATTAAAATACAGATCTGTAATCTGAATAGGCATGTCTGTCGTACAGAATGGTTCTACCCTATGCAGGCTTTGGATTTCAAGTTCCCTGCTGAAGTATTGTCTGGTTATTTATTCTTTGTTCTTAAGAGGGCATCAGTTCTCGTGGAGATGCAGAAAAAATGCCATTCTTTAATGTAGATGCTGCCTTAAGGCAGCAGTTAAGGGAGGTAGCAAGGAAGTAGAGGAGAAGAATTCTGCTGCTGTTGAGGTGGAGAGAGAAGCCCTGTTGAGATTTCACTGGAGTGCAAAGAAGCGTGGCTTTTGATGAGTGGTGTGTGAGGCGTGCACATGCTTGTGTGCACGTCTGAACTCTTCAGTCAGGGCTCATTCCTCTCAAGGTGCAGCACAGTGAACTGTGGGGAGTAGAACTTCGTAGCTGCAAAGTTGTCTGTAGCTGCTATGACTACCTTGGCAGCTGCAGCTGTGGATCTGCCCTGTCTTCACTGCCTCATGAATGAGGGGTCATACTTAGTTCAGGGACAATGAAGAAGAAATTCAACAATTATTAGTTATGGGGAAGAAATGCTTTGCTGTGAGGGTGGTGAGGCTCTGGAAGAGGTTGTCCAGAGAAGTTGTGGATGTCCCATCCGTGGAATTGTTCAAGGCCAGGTTGGATGGGGCTTTGAGCAACCTGCTGTTGGGGGAGGTGTCCCTGCCCATGGCAGGGGCGTTGGAACTTGATGATCTTTAAGGTCCCTTCCAACTCTAACCATTCTGTGATTCTGTGACAATCTGGAATATGTTTGTGTGTTTTGGGGAGTAAATGGCAACAAAGTAATAAAACACTCTGATGTTTTTCTAACACTATTTTATTGTTCAGTTTGAATTTTTCTTTTCATATTTTATTTTTGGAATCAATGCAGTCCTGAATGTATTGAAACACGGGTCTCTGTTGTCAGTCAGGATTGGGAGAATGGTCTGTCCTGGTTTGAGAGGTCCATGAGGTGACAGTTGGAAACTTCATATTTTTGCACTGGCAGATGTTCAGGACGTGTAAAAGCACAAATAATGACAGAAGAGGGAAAGAACAGGTTGCTAAAACTTACTATGATTGTTTTAGAAATGTGTTTCTTTAAAATAAATACTAGAAGATAAATTAAAGCAAATACTTTGCTTCAGTATTTCATGTTTTGAAGGCAGTTGCTATTTTTGGTATCCAGACTTGGAAAGTGATAAATAATAATGTGTTTCTGTGGCTAATGGCCACTGTTTTAGAGTTTTCTTCTAGGTTGAGATGAAGGGAGAAATACTGATACAACAGAGAAGTACAGATGAAAATAAACTAAAAAAAATAATTGGAAATTTCTGATCTTGGTTTGGATGAGGAATGGTGAGAGGATTACGTTTATGTACAGAATGTGAATCAGACCTCAACACCCATTCTGCTGTACCAAAAAGGAGATTAAAAATGTAAAAGCTGTCATAAGGAAAGTGTTTGCAGCCCTAGAATGCCAATATGTGTTCTGGCAAAAGAAGTAGGCTATGCAGCTATATGCTGCACTGGAAGAAGCTATAAAATCAAATAAATAAATCTGATTTAAATACAGCCGTTAACATGCATGCACACACATGCACATGTTTTTCTGTGTAAGAGAGCTGGGCAGAATAGATGTGCAGGATTGTTCTGAGCTGAGCTGCCTTTTCAGTGTTGTTAAATGTGTGATCCCAGCCTGCCTATTGCTGGTTTTGATCTTTGTATTATATGCTGGCAGTTGAAAGACTGAAGAAGAGCAAAATAAAATGTATTAGAATATGTTGAGCTGCAGTAACAGCAGTAGTGATGCTCTCTGGACCTTCTCCATCCTGGGATACTGTAGGTGTTTCCAGGAACAATCGTGGGGCCTCATCTAAGGCATATCTAATTACATATTTCTAAGACATGATAGAGTCTTTGTGTGCAAGATCTGTCATTGCTCTGCTCAAGCAGTGGTGCATGAATGCAGGCATTTGCATGGACTGTCTTCTGCATTCATAGTTGACTGTTTTGGTTGAAAAGTTACTTTTTCTTTTAGAAATTATTGTTTCTAAAGAGCATAGTTCCAAGGGAATATGTACTGCACATACATACTGCTTTATCAGCTCCTCCTTCCCTTGGATCATATAACGTTTTCTTTTACTGCAACTGTTTACTGTTTTTTTTTGAAGAGGTGGCGCCAGCAAAACTGATTTCTTTGGAAATGGAGTCAGCTCAAATAGAACCAAGCTGAAAGGGGGTGCTCGTTTACATTACAGTCAGGTTCTATGATAGATGTAGAAAAAGCTGAATGTCAGGGTTTGTTGTGGGGTACAAATAGTTGTGCTTTGAGTATTCCTGTCTGCAAGACAAAGTACTTTAAATAATATTATGCTTTTTGGGTGGTGAAGGTAGGAGATGATCTGAGGAGGGTGCAGGTGTGAAAGACTGGTGACTTGCCTGAAAAAACCTAGAAAACCTATGGCAGAATTACAGGAAGAATGCAGATCTGACGAGACTCGGTCTGTGTTTAATACAATATATTTTTATTGCTCAGAGTGTACTCTAACTTAAATAGCAACTGAAGGAGGAAATACGCTCTCTCATTCAGTCTCAGTTTCTGGTCTGACAAATAGTGTACCATATGTAGCAGTGGCTGTCATTATTTAATATTTTATCCCTTTTTTAGTATATATTTGCCCTTTCAAAATATTTCAAGATGGAAACAGACTTGGACTTAATCCTTGTTGCACCTGCATCAGTACAAATCTGAAGAATTTCAGCCTGCATCCTATCCTTCACAAAAGACTTTTTCTGGGGTTTGGAGAGATATTTACGGAAGAATAAATAGCATGGAATGTAAAGCACGTTGGTAGAAGTTGTGACAGACACTGCATACCCAGGGCAGTGTTTCTGCAAGAGTCATTCAGCATTTCCAAGCCTCCTTAACCTAACATAATTGACAATAATTAATAGTGTGCATGGCACCTGATTGCCCTGGAATCATTGAATCATTAGATTTTACAGTCACCACACTGTGAGATGGGAAGCCATTATCTTCATTACACAAAGAAGAAACTCAAAGATGTAATAAATTAAGCAACTTATTCAAAGTCACACGGAGAATCATTAACTGAAGAGGACTTGAACCCAGGTGTCCTGTATCCTAACTCCATGTCTCATTCACTGAGCCATCAGCAGTTCATTGTCTCCTGTCATACAGGGCTTTGCCTTGAGGGCTTATGAGCTCTAGCCTTTTCCTAACAAAGCTATTCCAGTATAAAAGCTATTTTTCTTGCTTGAATCTGTTCTTTCAGTAATTAACTTTTTCTTTTGGACATGTGAAATATTTTTGAGTTAAATGGCTACATATATGCAGGAGGAGTATGAGAGGAATGTGTGAATACATGTAAACATCAACCCATGGGAAATGACTCTACGCTCCACACCTTGCTGACAGTAATTTAAAATAACGTTGCCCTCACTATAATTCATCTCATTGTTCCAATGAAGCAGACTAGCATGGGGTCATATTAATAATTTAAAAAGACTTACCCCTCAGCCTTCTTCCTTTTTGATAGGAGGATTAGCACTTAGCAGAAGACCATTGTTTTAGCTTTTGAAGACTTTAATTGATGTTTTCAAAGAGTATGACCTCATTCACTCACACAGCATTTTTCATTCATTTTCTGTTCTCTTCATAAGTTGCCTAAAGTTCAGGTTAGCTTATTTTTCAGGCTTCCCCCTGGCCCCCCATTTCTTAGTTTAGTGTAAAAATGAATTGGAAAATGGGTATGCTGTCATCTCCCCTGTTACCCATTCAGATTGAAAGCCAGTCAAAATAGCTTAGAGCACTTCCTTCGTTTTGTGCAGAACAGAATTTCTTGATACCCACAGAAGCAGTGGTTACAGTGACATAATCTTTACTTTGCTTCAGTCCTTTCTGGCACCTGTTTCATTCCTGCTTCTCACCTTTCTGTAGCTTCATTGCAATATTTGAAAGGGACCTTTGTTGTTACCCTATTCCAGGCATCTCTTGAGCAGAAAAAAAAAAGGTAAAGATCATTACGTACAATATTATCATAGGAATAAAGTATTTGAAAATTCCTTCCTGTAATAGGCAGAAAAAAGCTTGAACAAAAATGCACAGGTCTAAAACCACAGTAAATTCAATTATGTGAACTAATATCTTTTCATTGATTTCAGTCATGCCATCAGTGGACCTATATAAATTTTATCTAGCACTTTAACATTGAATTAATTTTGTAGAGCAGAATATCCTTATCGCATTCCAGAATCAAGTACCATATGAAAATTCGGTGATGCTAGTAGATGTCTTTTTTCTGATGTTTGCAAAGGTTAGCAATGATTTAGGCACTCTGACCACTACTGTGCTGCTCCCTAATTCTCATCCTGGTCTTGAATTTATAGAAAAAAATAATTGTGATGCCTAAAAACTAGGATAAAATATTTAAATGTTTTTACATCAATCCTCAGCTTACTGTTAAAACTTAACAATAACAATATCTATGAGCCTAGAGAAAATTTCAGACCTTTCTATCCTGATATCCCTTCCTGGTATTGTAAGCTATTCCCAGCTTTAGCTCTCAGTATAAAGTAGGTACCAAGCAGTACTCCAATATTCAAAATATGATAAACCAATTAATCCTTGTATCTTCCAAAATGAAACACTAATTTCAGTTTTTGTACCCTGCCATACTGAACCTTAATAGTAGGTGTGAGTATAAGCTAGATAACAGCCTGATTATCCAAAATTAATCAACAGGTGCATAAAAAAGTCTTTGACACCTGTCCTGATCTTTCATCTGAGAGCCTGGGAACATTTAGTAGTAATTTACACTACAATACCCAGTTCCAAACCTTAATTGTAAATTTTTGAATATAAATTCAAATTGCTATGGCTGACCCAAATTTATTATTCAAATCTGCTGATGTTGGCTCTTCACTTGCTACTTTTGTATTGTGCAAAATAAAATAATTACTTCAGCTTTGTAGTTCCTACTTTCCAAAACCCCAGTGCTAACCTTAAGATTTCGTATGGTTTCAGTAGTTGCTGCTACCTGAAAATTATTAGCAAGGCATTCAGAGTCAAAATACCCACTTTCAATTTCTCTCTGCTGCCCCTTTGAAAGTCAAGCAATAATGCCAGGTGAGCATCCCTTGTGACCTGGAACCCTAACCCCCAGAAGCTACTGAAATCTAGCTTTAGTGTCACAGCCCTGGAACAACTTGTCTGTTGAATCCTGGTGTTTCCCCTACCATCCTGAGCACTAAGGATTTCCAGTTCTGTCAGGCTTCAGCTGATGAAACTGATGAGTTTGCACCATATTTTTTTGTGTTAGGAAGGAGTTTGCTCTGGTGTATACAAAGCTGAAGTACTGATCTGTGGGTCTTTTTTTTTTTTGGTGTTATTTTTTTGTTTGGTTGGTTTGTTTTGTTTTTTGGTGAAGCATATTTATTCAAGTTACTGGATCAGTAAGTGGGAGGTTACTAGAAATCAATAAGTACTATCTGTGATTTGACTAAAATAAATAATTTAAACCATAAAAACCTCATTAGTGCATGTACCTTGCTTACACAGGTAGGGTTAGGAATGAACCCCTGAAAAGAAGCCTTGGATTCCTTTCCAATAGTATTAGAAGTGTATTACATGTGAGGAAGCCTGGAGTAATAATGTTAGCTTTGTTCTTCCTCTGCTTACCGTCTCAGTTCTTGCATTTTCTCTCTCTCTTTTTCTTTGAAATCTCATTGTGTCACGATTTGTTTCCCCCCCTCCTCAATTTATAATTTTTTTCCTTGGCTTTCATCTGATCCCACCATCATCTCTGGTTCACTCACTTCTTTCTGTTCTTGTCTGACTCCTCTTACCTTTTCTTTGCTTAACCCACCCCACCAACTCCAGCCCGACCCTTCCAAAGAGCTGGGTCTGGGAATGCAGGAAGGAAATAATTCTGTGAGCTATTCCAATAGATGATGCTGCTGGCACCAATATGAATTCATAGAGAAGGGAAAGTTTTCTTTGGGCTTAGGGAGTGAGCTACTAGGTGCAAGGACACAGGAGGGGAAGAGAGCTCTCTGCCTGCTGTGGAGATGTTAGAGACATGTACAATTAGCACAAAGGTGAGGTGAAATCAAGGGAACAGTTGCTTCTGTGTATCAGGCTGTCTTGTGGCAATGCTGATTATAGGTAGGACATGGGATCTTACTTTCACTATCAGCCTTGCTTTGCTTGCATGCAGCTGAACCAAAATTCTTTTACACAGTAGTAGAGGAGTACTCCCTTTGTTGGCAGTGGTCCTTGAATGAGATCTCTGGCGGGATGGCTTTGGATTCTGGTGGCATTTTAATGTTTAAAATGTTGCGGTCTTTCTTAAGAGAGCAGACAGTGTCAGATTTTGGAATTTGTTTATTAAGTGAGGTTGGTTGAGATCAGCAGTGGTTTAGAATACCTAACAATAAAGAAAACTCTGTGTTGGGAGTGAGGTCACTGAATCAGAAGGCAGCACTTTTTACACAGATTCAGTGTGACAATCTGATACAGGATACAGAGTACTTCAGATGACAGGTTGAGCTGAGGTACTGTCTGTTCACAGTAGTGTAACTTTGCTGATGACTTACTAATTTCAGTGTCCAAAGGGAATCTGTTCTGCCTGGTCAGACTTCCCCCCTCAGTTTCTTGCATGTGGTAGCCTTTGATCTCAGTTTATAAATTACCATGTTGTACTGAGGCACAGTTAAATAATTGCCATACTTCATCCCAGAGATGGGAATGCTTTGTTGTCTAGGGAGTTGTGTGCGGAGTGGCTGATAAACCAGTGTGTTAATCCTGTTAATGCTTGTGTGAATCTCCTAATTCTGACAGTGTTGCATTGTCACACGTTAACAGGATTGTGTGAGTGACCCAAGTCTGTACCTTGGAGCGAACTTTGTCATATTTTTAAATAGTAATTGCTATGATAGTAGCATGCTTGGTGAGGCACTGGAACAGGTTGTCGAGAGAAGTTGTGGATGACCCATCCCTGGGAATGTCCAAGGCCAGGTTGGATGGGGCTTTGAGCAACCTGGTCTAGCGGGAGGTGTCCCTGCCCATGGCAGGGGGGTTGGAACTCAATGATCTTTATGGTCCCTTCCAACTGTAATGATTCTGTGATGATGCTATGAGTAGTGAAGGATCTGTTTATTTTCCAAGAAATTGTAATATAATTGTGGTTCTCTTTAATGTGCAGCTATTGCATATATAGCAAAATTAGCTAAAGGTGCAAGCCCAAGCACAAAATCTTAAGTGGGGTGAAGAACAGGATGAGTTTTGCTGGCATATAAGTAGGGGAACTTACAGCATCCTCAAGAATAGTGACACTAATAATTCTTTACATTTGCATTAGCATTTTATCTGTAGTTTTTGAAGAGTTTTATAAAGATATTGCATTCTTCAGATTTCAAGTAGAAGAGGAAAAAATAAAAATCCTGAGGTAAGAGTGAGTGAACTAGAGAGACCATGGGGGNATTCCTAGCTGTTGCTTTGTGTGTTCCCCCACCCTGTAAAACATACTGTTGGGCTACTCCAGTCTAACTTTACATTCTATCCATACTTAGGTCACAGCTTGTCTAAGGTGTGATTTCTCTGAAGTTGGTGGTTTTGCCTCTACCACTTACTTCTTGCCTATGCTTTTCAGTTAACTGTCCTCAAGGTACTTTCCATTTCATTTTTGTGTTTATTTTGGCACCATTTTTGTGCTTCCCCTCTGCTAGTGTTGTTTGAACAGCTCAAAAGGATGGATTTTGTTTAGATTCAAAAATTGCCCAAAGGTCTGTTTTAGAGGGAGGGAACCTGTAGGCACGTGCCTTTGAATCAGCAGTGATCTCACAGGGGAGACGTGCCCGTCTCCCTTTCCTTCCCTCTGCAGGCTCCAGCAGGAGGGATCCCATCTCCGTTTCCCCCTCTCCTGTCTGTGTGTTTTGTTCCTAATAGAGATGGTTAGTACTGATAGGTTTTGCAAAGATGTCTTTGAATGCTAGTGAAAGGTTTGTTGTTTCATTTCTGAGTCTCTTAAGTAAACAGTTCCACCATAGAGGTGTTCAGAGGAGGAAGTTACTAATTATGTCTTCTGCCTCCCCTCTCCTTTGGTACCTGTTTCTCCCTCCTGGTTAGGTGCTGTTGACATAGCAACTGACTGTTTATCTTGCTTGAGGGTGTATTCCTGCACGTGTGTTTAGGTGGTGGAGCTATATAAATAGAAACTGTGAGACTTCAGGAGCTGGAAGTCTATCTAAAAGCAAGGTAAGGTGTTTGGATGAAAACACTTCAGAGGCCTATTGTAGGTAGAAACTCTCCTCCTTCTATGTGGTAACACAGCAGGAAGTCTCTCAGGTTGTTTTTATGTGCGATTTCTTAGAATGAACTGAGAACTTCCTGTAGCCTTTCACAGATTCTCCAAGTGCTACTTTACCCTAGACATTCCTGTGGTGTTAAATCATTGTGGGGACATAGGAACAGGAGAGAGTATTTTCTCTCTAATGGAAATGCCCGCTGTCACAGAAGTGTCCTTTTTGTACCTGGCCTCACTAGTTGTTGCATTTTTACATAATTGCTTTAGCATAATCCAAATTCCAGAATATTATGGTAACAATCTTGGGTTAATCTTTTCATCAGGCTATGATAACCACTGTTGAAGAATGAAAAAGGAACCTGTCCCTTTTCCATCACCACATAATCCTTGATCTGGAAAGAGGTTACCCAACAAAACCTTAATTTTTTAATTTCCAGTGCGCAGAAAGTGGAGTTTGGGGAATTTAATTTCCCTCCTATTGTCTCTATGCCACCTTATCTTCACACGTCTTGTAGGAAGTTGTTAGGCTGCCCAGATTTTCATACTGGCACATTGCCAGTCATATGAATAGCCTTTGTATCTTTGCAGCCAAGAGGGTTCAGAGAAAAGGAGGTAAATATTCCAAGACTGTTTGATGTATGGACAAGTTATGCAGCACTGTGGCAGTAGAAACATGTACTGAGCTACTTCCAGCAGCTCATTAAAGCTGTTCCAGTGAGGCAAGGGGTCTTCTAATATCCTGCTGACATTAGAAATGTGCTTCAGTACTTCACACAGAGAGTTCCTAAATATACTCAGAACAATGACTTTACTATTAAAGCTTTTATGTAGCAGCTGTAAAAGGTAGTTCTAGAAGCATTCAATATGGAAAGCAAATACTGTTAATTCCATTCTGCAGTCAGGGGAACTGAATTATGGAGGGGAAGTGAATTACGAAGATGATGTAGCAGGCCACTGACACAAGCATGAACAAAACTTAGATGTCAAGTCTAGTGTCCTGTGCCTACTGACAGTGCCCCATTTTTGCATGAAACCAGAAGGTTTTAAGGCATATTTTATTGTAGCTTAGATATGTATGTTCTTAACCACTGTCACAAACAGCTCAGCCAATTGCATAGTGCTTTCTGATATATTCAGTTTGGTATTGGCATAAGTATCTCAGCATTATTCTTGAAGCTGCTGTGTATCCAGACTCCATCCCAGAATACAGGCATATGACTCCACAGAGATCAACAGGCTGTGTACCTCAGCCTAAAAAAGCGCTGAATTTGGCCCACCCTCTTGAGTAACAACACAGCACAGCTGCACACTCTGACAGCCAAAAGTATCTGTGTGGCATGTGAAGAATGGCAGTCTTCCAGTTCTTCAGGACAATATGCTATTAAACTGAGTGTATCAAGTAGTAGGAAGGACATAATCCTTAAACAGCAGAGTGCAGACACATTATAAAGTGATCTATTTATATCAAAGATACATCTGTAACAATACAGGATTTCTGGAAGCTACCAGTCGGGGCTATTCTCCTGTTGAAAGCATGTGACAGAGATGGATTCTGCAGTAATAATTTCCTCTAATCACACAATAAAAATTCTGTCCCATATGTCTTTCCTTTTGTACTTTTTAAAATCTTGTGATTGAATTTTGTTGTCTGAGGGATAATTCCAAATGAAAAATATTTACTGTAGGTCTTTGCAAGGTCAGACATATAGTACTGCAGGCAACTACTGTGCAAGTTTCTCTGCGTGCTATTCTGTCATATGTATACTTCCCCTGGACCTGCAAAATTCCTTCTGGTGATCTGGTCTGTGCCTTTCTGCTCTGGAGTGCTAACAAGTACTCACAATGTGAAGTATGTAATACTTCTATGGGAAAGATGCATGTCTATATACATACACACACATATATGTACATATATCTGTCTTTGAGGGGGAGATTGAACTGGATGACCTTCCAACCAAAACCATTCTATGATATGTACACACCTTCCAGGCTTCAGATCAGTGTCTTCCAGTTGCATTTGAATTATTTCCTTGGGCAAATTTGAATCTAAGGTTTCTATATCAAAAGATGGAAAAGAAAGCAGATTTGTTTTCAGATATTTCGGGGTTTATGCTTTTGTTACCACCTTGTATTGCTGCAGAAAATGAGTAGTATGTTTGCAGTGCTAGTATGTCCATGTCAGTCTCAACATACCTGCTGGGGCTAGCAGTGTAATGGGTGTGAGGTTGTGCAGACTGTGCTACAATCGTATTTTCATTAGTTTACATAAATGTAGCAACACTAGATCTAAGCAGAACAATGAGATATTTCAGCCCACAAAATCCCTAAGTTATGGCTCGAATCCCTTTGCTTATTCATCAGAATTCTTTTCTATATGTCTGTGAAGTCTAGCTCAATATGTGATGACCTGTTTTCTCCTTTAAGCAGTTACAGCCTTATACAAATGTGCATGTTATAACCGAATAGATGTTGATAGCTTTATAGAAGAGAATCAGATTAAATGCATTGTTCATGGCAAAGGAGTACGGAAGGCATTAGTTTCTTTCAGAAGATAACATGAGACTATTTAATCAAGGACAGCAGAGCAGAGTTAGCCTATACAGCTTTTGTCACTGGTGGGTCCTTTCATGCAGTGATATTTTTATAATGATGTTGCTTGCAATAAAAAAGCCTGAGAGTGTTGGAATATATCTCTCTGCTTGACCCGTCCTCAAAGAGTTTTTCTTGATTCTTATACTTGATGGAAAGGACAAAAGTAAGAGATCATCAAACTACAAGCTCAATCTGATGCCAACATTTTAAATTTAAATACCTACAGTTTAGTTGGCATCATTGGGCCTCTTTCCATCCTTCTGTGCATAAGATGCTGCCTCCTCAGCAAAAGGTAGCAGTTTCAGAAAAAGAAACCACGTATGTCGCTGGTGCTCTGGTGTTTACCCAGGGAGAAGTGTGAAGCCCTGAAGGAACCAAAGCAAGAGGCTTCCCTTAGAACATTTTGGTCATTGTCATCGTGATGTGTACTTACTGCGGAGACACCTAGTGCTGGCACGGATTGGATCCAAGCTATAGGATTTTTCTGCAGTAGATCTGCTTAGTCCTGTGGAGTCTCACAGGGAAGTTCATGTGCTGAAAGTCCCTTGAATTGTACGTGGGCAGTGAAATAACCACAGCACCTCTGGGAAAAAGTGAAGTCTCAGGTGTCATGAGCATTCCCTAGATTTTGTGACAACAGTCTTTGTAAGTACATGTCTGGTTTGAGCAGCTGAGGCCTTGATCTATGGATGGTGCATTTCATATCAAAGAAACACCTGTGGAGTGAGCTCAGTGTATTCTATTCATGTGTTAAGTTTCTAATTGGTCTGAATTAATGGCTGTCATTAAAACGTTTGGAAGCAGATTCCCCAAAATTAACAGATGAAGCACCAAAGGTTTGCTGCTTCTTCCTCTGGAAGTTTTCAAGTTCTGCTTTATACCCTTATTTCACAGAATCCTAAAATGGTTAGAGTTGGAAGGGACCATAAAGATCATTGAGTTCCAACCCCCCTGCCATGGGCAGGGACACCTCCCACTAGAGCAGGTTGCTCAAAAGCCCCATCCAGCCTGGCCTTGAACATTCCCAAGGATGGGGCTTCCACAACATCTCCAGTGTCTCACCACCCTCACAGGAAAGAATTTCTTCCTAATATCCAATCTAAATCTCCCCTCTTCTAGTTTAAAACTGTTACCCCTTGTCCTATCACTTCACTTCCTGACAAAGAGTCCCTCTCTTGCTCTCCTGTAGGCTCCCTTCAGCTACTGTAAGGCTGCTATAAGGTCTCTCCGTAGCCTTCTCTTCTCCAGGCTGAACAGCCCCAGCTCCCTCAGCCTCTCCTCATGGGAGAGGTGCTCCAACCTTCTAATGATCTTCGTGGCCCACCCTCTGCTGGACCCATCCCAACAGTTCTATGTCCTTTCTATGTTTTGGACACAGTACTCCAGGTGGGGTCTCACAAGCACAGAGCTGAATGAGAGAATCACCTCCTGTAACCTGCTGGTCACGCTTCTTTTGACGCAGCCCAGGATATGGTTGGCTTTCT
>VZRU01014814.1:68438-105106 GCA_013398155.1 Pedionomus torquatus
AGTTCCTTATCCATCAAGTGGACCATCCATCAAACCCATGACTACTTTCCAATTTGGAGACTGGGATGTCATGTGGGACAGTGTCAAATGCTTTGCTTAAGTCCAGGTAGATGATGTCTATTGCTCTGCCTTTGTCCATCAGGTTTGTGGCAATATCATAGAAGGCCATTAGATTTGTCAGGCAGGATTTGCTCTTAGTGGAGCCATTTCTCCTTCAAATCTTACCTGAAAATTATGCCTTTATTGAAAAGAAAACCAAAAAAGACTTTAAAGTAAAAAAACTCTTCAGTTCAGCAAAAGAACTGAAGACATGTGCCATGTTTCTGTATCTGCCATGGAGCACTTTGAGGAGAACTGCTGCATGTGATGTCATGGTAGGGGAGAAAGGAGTCTATAAAATTCCCTTCAGAAAGGAGCAATAGGTTGGTAGTAGAAAGCTCTTCTGGTGAATTAATGAGTGGATGGTGCAGGGTAGGAGACAGGCAAATGGCTCGGAATGAGAAATGCAAAACAGAATTAAAAACAAAATTAAAAAAGAAAGAATGAAAACAAGGCACAGTCCATTGGGGGATTCTGTGCTGCATTTTCTGTGTGTGCTGGAGTATTAAACATCTTCAGGCTGTGTTAATGATGTTGATAACAAGCCTGATCTTTTGATGTTTCTGAAAACATCAAAGTGAAGGTCCTGGAAGGCCCCAGTTCATCAAAATCCAAATCCCAGACAAAAAGAACTTTTTTTTTGGTTTGGTTTAATAGGTATGGATATTTTATTACGCTTAATTTTATGTTTTCAGGGGCTGTGGGAAAAGGAAGGAGGAGATGGAAGAAAAATAAGCAAGAGTTTTGAAGTAGGCATGAATGGAGCTGAAATGTGATTCAGAATAACACTACGGAAAACGGTTAAAATCCTTTAAACTACTTTTTGCCTGTTCTGATTTGTGTGGGGAGAAGGCAAAACCTGTCTTCTTTGGCTTTTTGTTTTAGTGAGGAGAGCTTTGTCAATTAGGAGAATCGATGGATCCATGAGGCCTATAACAAAGGAATGACTTTTGCAGTTGCTTCCTGACATCTGCCACCCTTTTCCATTACTGAAACCAAGGAGGACCCTTTCACTTAAGCGTTCAAGCAGTTTTAAGCTCTGGCTCCTATCGTCTGTCTAAAGGACTACTTCTAAAGCAGATGTCCAGCACTGATACTGTAGCCTGCTCCTGTGTCAGGGCTCTAAAAAAGTGATGTGGATTACCAAAAATGTATAAAGATACTGGAATGAGGTGGACTGAATTTTTCAGTTGGGATATCCCTTAAGATTTCACTTAATTGTGGTAGTCAGTACTTCTAATAATATGAAACACAGGGAAGGTACCACCTGTACTTGTATTACACAAACCTTTGTAATCCAAGGAAATTATATTAAACTCAAAATTGGAAGGCGTTTGCTTGAAGTGAAAGTGCTGGTGTGTATAGACCTAACATAAGGAAGAGCTTTTCAGAGAACTTAAACTAAAATAGACTCAGTCTTAGGTGCATAAGGGACAGAAGCAGAGAAATGATTTTGACTCTTGTCAGATCATCAAGCTCAGGTCTTGTCCCTTTTCAAAATGAGTCATCTTTGAGTCAGCTGCACATCTGTTTGATCACAAGTACTTACCAGGCTGTATTTGCCGTCAATAGGCATGGGACAAGAATGAAAATCTTGATGTAACTGGAGTTTGCTGTGTAGCAAGAAAGAAGCTACCAAATAACTTCTGGGGATACCATTGCTGCTATGATCCCTACAAATGACTTTTGGCTCCTTCAGGTTGGGAAGTGCAAGTCAGGCGTTGATTCAGGTAAACTAGGGATGAAATACATTTAGATGAATTCATAGAATCATAGAATGGTTAGAGTTGGAAGAGACCTTAAAGATCATTGAGTTCCAACCCTCCTGCCATGGGCAGGGACATTTCCCACTAGACCAGGTCGCTCAAAACCCCATCCAGCCTAGATTTAAATAGAATTCATCTTGTTAAAGTCCTGCTCATGGAAAGTTGTTTGCTGCAGTATGTTTTTGGGGCTGCTGAAGCAACTCAGCAGCAAGGTGAAATGCTAACACTGTCCAGTGCTGTGCTGGTGTAGAGGATTTACTGTCAGGTTCAGTCTTTTCATGATGGGCCTGCATTGCCCTGAGAATGCATGAGCTCTTGTTAAGGGTAATATGGTGAAGGAGCAAATGATAATCCCTGTTGGCACTATAGTAGGATTGGCAATTCAGTCAAATGCTACTAGATGCTCATATGCTTGCATTTTGAAGCTTAGAGGCACTTTTTACTTTTAGTGGTGTAATAATAATGCAGTGTTTTATTTAATTGTTTATTTGCACAGATTTAGCTGTACTTGTGACAGACTGCCCTGCTTTAACAGCTGTTTCTGAAAAGTGGTTTCTTCTAGTGCTTTGGAATCCTTACCTAGTAGACTGTACACAAAGGGTACAAGTTGCAGACAGGAGATCAAGGACAATGTCTCTTTTATTGTGCTCTTCTATGAATCATGAGGGCAATGAGCTTAGGGGTACACCCTTGAATAGTTCAATATACATTTATAATAACCCCTCCGTGGAGAGGATGAGACACAGTTTTGTGTTACTTTTTGACCAAGGTAGGAGATTCTGCTTCATGCTCTGTCTCCATTGATAGTTTGTGTCTGTGAACGTCACAGCATTACAAAACCCTAGAATTAAGGAATTGTCAGAGTTGGAAGAGACCTCTAGGGATCATCTAGTCCAACTCCCTGCCAAAGTGGGATTGCCTAGAGAACATTACTCAGGACTGCATCCAGGAGGGATCTACGTGTTAATCTTTAGGGTAAGAACTAGCACCAGTTGGAAGCCTAGGGATGCCCTGCACAAGATAGGAAGTCGTATACTAAAAGTTTTTCATTCACTGAAATTTTAACATTGACTCTCCTCTTTGTCCTTTTTATTGCAATCTTTCTACCCTTTTATATCTATGGTTGCCAGCCGTAAGCACTACTACATGGAGATACAAACAGTCACATTACAAAACACTCAGATTTTTTTTTAAAGCGTGGAAAACAGAGGTTAATCTTCTATCAGAAAGAATAACTTTCTTCCCCCTCCTTCCCCCTGCAAAACCTGCTGCATTGTTTCAGGTTCACTCTTGACTTTGCTATGTTGACACGGCTTTTCCTGATGCTGTAAAACTGTAATGTATATTACAGACAAATATCTTCAGTCTTGTCCTCTAGCCTCTTCTCTGTCTGCCCAGCCTTTCTAAAATGCATCAATTTACTTAATTTTTTCATAAGCCTATCTGACTTTGTTTATTCAAATCAGTCTCAGACCTCTAATACTCTTTCTTCTTCTACAAGTGGTCCTTGTTTCATACATTTACTTCTAAAGCTGTGTGCAGCTGCACTGTGATTCCAGCCCTTTTGATTTTTGAGTTCTCTTGCTCTGCTAGTCCTCAGTCCTTGAATTTTTTCCTCTTGCCTTTGAGTCTTGCACTCACTGAAATCTGCAGTAAGGCTGTAATTCAGGTAGTCTTCACCAAGCTGGCTTTAAACCGTCTAGTTTAACTGTTGGAAGTGGTGAATTCGCATTGAGCACAACCTTTCTGCTGTAGTTGCATTCTCCTGTCTGATAGCAGTGTAAACTGGACTATTTTAGTCCCATCATCATCTCCGGTGTGCTTTGAGCAGCCTGGTGCTTCTCATGGAACAAGGAACTTCACTTCTTTTCTCCATGAGGTACTGCCTGAAACTCCAGACTGCAAAACCTCCAGTTGTGGCTCTCCAGGCTGAGGCTGATAATTTCATGTAGGGTCCTTAATTTTCTTTACTGTAAAAGATTGCAGACACTTGTCCTGTGAACATATGTACCTAGGTGAGAACAGTGATAATAAAAAGTTCTCATGATGAGACTGGAATTATTGTTGGCTGATGACTATCCAGTATCCCATGCACAAATACAGGCTGGGCAGAGAATGGATTGAGAACAGCCCTGAGGAGAGAGACTTAGTGATGTTGGTGAATGAGAAGCTCAATGTGAGCTGGCAATGTGTGCTTGCAGCCCAGAAAGCCAACTGCATCTTGGGCTGCATCAAAAAAAGCACTGCCAGCAGGCCGAGGGAGGTGACTCTGCCTTTCTACTCTGCTCTGGTGAGACCCCACCTGGAGTATTGAGTCCAGCTCTGGAGTCCTCAGCACAGGAAGGACATGGACCAGTGGGAGCAAGTCCAGAGGAGGACTATAAAAATGATCGGAAGGCTGGATCACCTCTCCTACAAAGACAGGATGAGAGAGTTGGGGTTGTTCAGCCTGGAAAAGACAAGGCTCCAGGGGGAACTTGTAACAACCTTCCAGTACCAGAAGGTGGCCTACTGGAGAGATAGGGAGGGACTCTTTATCAGGTTGTGTATTGATAGGACAAGGAGTAACAGTCTTAAGCTGAAAGAGGGAGACTTAGATTAGATCTTAGCAAGAAATTCATTACTGTGAGAGTGGTGAGACACTGGAACAGGTTTCCCAGAGAAATTGTGGATGCCCCACCCCAGGAAATGTTCAAGGCCGGGTTAGTCAAGACCAAATTGGTCAAGTATTCAAAACCATCGTGTAGTGGCAGGTGTCCCTGCCCATGTCAGGGGTGTTGGAACTCCATGATCTTTAAGGCCCCTTCCAACACAAACCATTCTATGATCTTGCATTTGCTTACTTTCTTTAGAAAAGCAAGAGGAATATGTTCCCAGGCTCATTGCCTGCGGTTGTACAGGTGAGCTGGCTGGTTTATTGTCGGAATCTCTCTCTGCTCATGTGCACTGATATTTTTTTGGTATTTTGTTTAAATGCCATCCCATCAGCAGCGTTAAAGGAGGCTGAACAACCACTCAGTGCAGAAGATCCATTGTCATGGTTGGATACGTAGATGATTGTGAGCATGACATTCAGAGATGAGTTTCAGAAAGATGAAAACGAGGGTTTTAAAAACAAATAAATAAGAGATGCTATCCAGCAGTCCCAGACACATACCTAGACAAGACACTTAAAATCACTGAGCTGTTAACGGCAAGTTTGCTTCACTTCATCAAATGCATCAAGCACAGTGCTTCTGAGAGATAAAAGATGAAAACTTGCATTGGTCACCCTCTCTTGGATTTCGTTTGCCTTTCTGGGTGTTTTGTTGCTTTGCTTTCTTGGGTTTAGGGGAGGGCTAGGAGAAAGAGTAGTGTTTCTGCTGAAGAAAGTTTTAATTTGGTGATTTTCAGACTCTCCCAAGTGAGAATAGTTTTGCTGAGTTAACAGTTAAGAAGTCGTTCTAGAAACCTTAGCACCATGGAAGTGTGAATAACCAGTGACTCTAACACCTATTCTGTGCCTTTCCAAATAGTGTTATTTTTTCCAAAGGAATTTTACAGCATCTGATAAGGCTTGTAGTTTGTTTTAACACACCAAGTCCACAACTCAAGGTTCTACTGTACCCACTGTGAATAGTATACAGTACAGTAAATAGTTTTAAAATGAAGAAGCAATATGGGAGAGGCAATCAAAAGAGACAGACCTCACTGGGCTCCCTCTTGTAGTAATTTCTCTTGAGAGATTATTCCAGGTAATTTTTTCTCTCCTATGTCGGTCTTAAGTGTCCATGGCACCTGCCTATTTTTCTAAAATTCAACATTACAGTTCTTCTAGTTTATATGTACTTAGTGGCTTGGATACTGTTGGAACTGTTCTCTTGGCATGTTTATATTATGGGAGAGAAACTAACGTTTGTTTGTTGCTTCTAGCTGTTATTCACATTCCATAAAAACAAGAAGGGATTTAATGTAGTTGAAGGATTGCAGGCTTGACTAAAAGGTATTTTGTTTCCCATATCATCTTAATGCACAACTTTTTGAAACATGTCTTCTCATGTAGGTTTGCTGATTGAGTTTTTCAGATTTTTGAATGACGAAAGTACCCAAAGAGAATGTCCTGAAGTAGGTAACTCTACTAGGTCTTGTAATTTGCCTACCACCAATTTCAGATTGAAAGTTTTGTCTTTCTTAAGGCTTGTTAAGGCAATGAGGAGACCTTGGTATAGGAACTTCCTTAAATGCCCAGTGTTTCTCATTGGAGAACATAGACAAATCCAGTCTCTGTCTGTATTGTTAAAATTGTAGCTCGGTTTTCTCCCTTGCCCCAACCCTTCACAGTCACAGAAACCCTTTTTCACTGGTCTCTCTGAACACCTCTGTCATCCCCACTTTGGTCAACATGAGCTGAAATACTGTTCTTTGTGACACAATCAGAGTCACAAGCATTCTTTGGATTCTCCCAATTACTCTGCTTTTTTATGATATTAAATTTGAGGTTCTGGTTCCCCCCTACAGACACCATTAGCTATCCTCCATCTATCTCTTCTCTCTCCACACTCTACCCCTCATCTCATGTTTATCTTTGCCTTCTCTGGCTGTGGCACGGTGTCCTTCATGCACAGTTGCCCACCTGACATCATCTCCCCTCCTTTAAGACATCCTTAAGACTGACTCCTCTAGAAGCAATCAGCTTGCTAATGATGGCTAGGTTTAGCAGCAGACTAGGGATTGCTAATGGTATTTATTTATTCATGCTCCTTGTGGAAGATAAAACAGCCAGTTGATTGTGATTAGCTGATCTAGATAGCCTTATCCTTATTTTCATCTTCCCTCCCAGTCGCCATCCAAGTCTTTTATTTTGATTTGTTTTGTGATTCAGTTCTAAACTTTGAAAGTCATTGGCCTGTGCTTCTTACTGTTTGTACTGCAGCTTGCATAGTGAGGTCCTTGTCCCAACTAGGAAGCTTGAACCTGCCAACATAAATTATAGCTATTTCTATTACTGTACAGTTTTAGCCTGGGATTTTTGAGAATGCTCAGGAATGCAACTGGGCACATTTGCAATCCTAAACATACTGTAGCCATAGTTGTTATGTATAATGGGATTTTTCTTTGGCATTTTTCCAATTTGTCGAGGGTATACCTGGTGGGTGTGAAAACAGTGTTATTTGGGGTGCTTGGTGGCAAATAAAGTCAGTCGTTCCAGTGGTGGTGAGGTTGTAGGACAGCACTAGCAGTGCATGCTGGTACTCCAAGAAATTACGTGGCTTGGCACTTCCAGTGGATAACAGAAAATGAAAGCTTGATTCCCTCATATATGTATGATGTGATCATTCATCAGCTACTCTGAACTTGGTTGGTTACAATTTTTCTATTCTGTTTCAATCAGAATGAAAGCAGTGCAATTTTAAATGTCTTAAACTTCGGTGGTTGTGAAAGAGAGCCTGAAAGTGCAAATTAAGTTCAAGGATATTGTATTCGGTCACACTCAGAACTTCCAACCTGTACCATTTTACTGTTTTCCATCATAGATCTTCCAGATGTCAGCTGTTAGAGGTTTCATAAAAAGTCTGGGAGGGACCTCAAGAGATACCTGTTGCATCCTTTATCCACACCGTCTCCAGCAGGCTTTCCTGAGCTTTCTCTGAAAGACCTCCCAGTCTTCATGTGGAGATTCTGTGATTTTTCCAGTATTTAACTGATCTCACCATTAGGAAAGATTTCCTGGAATGAAACTTTCCTGCTGTATTTTAAAACCTTTTAAACATCTTTTATACTCCTTTGAATTCACTCTAATTGACTTGCAACCTCCTTGAAGTATGATATGTGATGCTGCTGCATCCTTGGTGGTATAAAATATGTAGGCAAGATGGTTGCTTAAAGGGCATGGCTTTCATTCATACTATCTACTATGATTTAGCAATCAGTGACTCTGCTGTGCTGTGTGTAGCTGAGTCCACCTATGATTCTGGAATGTAATTTAAGCTTTTCTGAAAGAGAGTGAAAATTGTCCCATGTGGTGAAGTGATTTTATAATACGACTAAAGTCATTGTTTGCCAGTCTGGACCATCTAAAGGTATATATGCCGTGAAACAGATGTGAGCTCATTTTCCACATTGGCTTTGTGGGAATCCCATCGGAATTCAGCAAATGACTCCCAGCTGTGAGTCATAGGTGCAGTATGAGCAAAACTGGCGTCATAAACAAGAGCACCGGTCCAGGCCTTGGCTGAAATAGTTTCTGAAGGATGAAGTAGGGAGGCATTTTATTCTTCCCTCTGTGTCTATCTGTGTATCTGTTTTCAACTTACTTCACTGGTAATCAGGCTTGGGTAGCCTGCTGCTCAGTAGTCTCATTTGGAAAAGTGTGTTGAGGCGTAAAGAATGCTTTGAATCACTCACCTGCTGATGTATCATTTCATTTAAAGGTATGTGCACATGAGCTCTAGGTAGCTGGCAGAAGAACAAGACCTTTCTCCCAGTTTACATTTGCTTATGAACCCTCTTTTTATCCTTCAGTTGTCTGTAGTGTTAGGGGTAGCACCAAGAGGCAGATCAGAACAGATTGCCAGAGACCCACAGCTACTCAGTTTAGCAGCTCAAGCCAGGGAAGAAAATACAGTGAAAACCAGTTAAAGAGGTAGCCTTAAGGCATGAAAAACAACTTATTGAAACATTTATTCTTTTATTTTTAAATTTAAAAGCACCAAATGAAACTGCATTTTATCTTCGTCAAGACATCAAAAAATGCCTTATGCTGAATTTTTCTGCAGGAGGCTAATGGACTAGTTCTTAAGGGTGCAGCTTCTTGAACAAGCTCTTCTTTTTCCATGGATGCTGGAAAATCTAAACTGTAGGTACAGAAATTGCTTGAGCACGTCTTTAAATACTTTGATTTGTTTATAAAGCCCTGTATGTCCAGGATAGGACACAAAGGAAAAAAATTTAAGACTTTCATACTTACTGCTTTTCAATCTTGGAATGTTAACAATATTTAAGTTTGCACTTTTCATGTGATCCTGTCTGGTATTGCTGTGCTTGAATTATATACTCAAATGTATATTCAAAATGAAAATATCCCCCTTAGCTTCTAAAGAAAGAAGCTATGTACCAGAAATTGAATTATGTGTTTCTATGTACCAGAAATTGAAATATCTAAATACTTGTATTTTCTTACCAGTGTTCTTCTGTGGTTTACCGTGTCACTTCTGAAATAAATCATACAAAATTAGAGACACCTTTATTTTGTTAAAGAAAGGTGATCTGTGCTATGTATGAAATGGATATTTGTGGTGGTAGAGCTTAAGACATGGCATCTTCTCAGAAAACATAGAAGTCTCCTTTATTCTTTCTTTAGTTTGATGTTATTTCTGCATTTATGGCACAATCATCATGGACCACTGACGTGTCACAGAAATACCTCAAAAGCTGAATTCTCAAGAAAAAAAACTGAGGTTAGGTTACTACATTGCCAAAGACCCTGTCACAGGCAAGCTGTTATTTATTGTGCATGAGTGCAAATATCCATGAACGTGTCCAGTAGTGAAGATAAGCATGCTCTCTTGAGGTTCTCAGTTGAACTCTAGCAAATAATGCAACAAAGAAGAGAGAAGATCCACTTAGAAAATTTTCTGTATGAAACACTAGGCCCTCAGATTGACAAGAATCAACAAAATGTTTCAACAAAAGTAAAAATAATGAGAAAATACATTTGAAAGCCAAATAAGAGAGATGAACAAAGGCCCTCTGTCATTTAAATATGGTTGGTTGTATTTGGCTGGGTCATCTCATTCTGCAATACTGACCTTTCTGCAATGTCATTTGCACGCGTGATCCCAGGGGGCCACTGAGTTTTCATACTGACGTTAGTATTGCAGGATCAGGCCCTTTGTACTGGGAAGAAGATGGAGTGTAGGGAGCAGATCTGGTAAGAGGGCAGGTGTTGACAATTAATTCACGAATTAGAACGAAGGAAACTCATAAGGTCATCATGTCCCCCACTGTGTTGTTCATATGCTTATAGAAAATCTTCCCCATTCCCCCTGCTGATGCAAGGCAAAGGGAGGTGTGAGCTGACAGGATGAGTGATGAAGGCTTCCCCCAACCCATTGCCTCACTGTGATGGAGTGACATATTTAACCTCCCCTGATGCTACTGCTGCAGGTGAAATGAATTATGCGACCCTCTGAATCCCTTATCGGTGCTAGGCTGTCTCAGGGGCTGGATGCAGCTGCTATAATTTTGGAGTTCTTTCCCTGCTTTAATGCCAAGAACAAATCATGCACATTTCTCTGCTTGAAGACCCCAGGCTGCTTTGAATATGGAACCGGTCTCCCTAGGGGATGTGAAGGGGGAGGGGAGAATTGTGATAGAAGATAGGAGACCTGCACAGAATTGCTAATCAGGCTCTGCCCTGTGTCTTCCCGGGCTGCAAATGGCTTCTTGCTGTGTTGTGAGCCTCACAAAGCCAAGCACCTTCATTGTCAGATTCGCAGAAAGTACTTTAAGTATCTGCTGCAAAGGGTGGGTGGAGAAAAGGTAGCCCCATTTTTAAGATTGCTGGAGGAGCCTAATTAAGCTGGTGATTTTCTTGTTTGGGAAGTGGTCACTGGTAGCCTTGAAGGTAATGAAATATGTCAGTCTGAAACACTTTTCATCTCTCTGGAGCAATGAATTTAGCTTGTCAAGTGGCCTGTTTTACTCTGGAGGGTCAGAACTGCAAGTCTCTCTTGGCTTGATTCCCCTTTCTGCATCGGCGTTGTTTGCTCATGTTTCTTGTTTCCTGTGAGCTCTCCTCTTTCTTGAATGTATGGCCGGATAAAAAAATTCTTCTTCAAAAAAACAAACGGCAAAACCCCAACAGCAACACAAAAAGAACTTCACTGCAGTGAAGGAAAAAAGTACTGTCGTACTGTAGGACAGGATAACATTTTATGCCCTGAAGCACTGAGAACAAATACCTCAAAATACAAGTTCCCTGATGTTGGATGATTAAAGAACCCATGGGTGGGGATGTAGAGAAAGTGCTAATAGCACACTCAGCATTTAATTATTAATACAGCCAATAAATTGCAATGGTCCGTTTATACTCATTATACCCCTTCTTTGGCTTTTCTTCCTGTTGAGATCAAGCACTTGAGATGCTATGGAGCTTTCCTGTACAGTGCCATGGGATGTGGGCTCAATTTCCTCTGCTACAGGTACTCTGTGGGCTGGAACTTAGTGGAAATTCCAGAATAACGCAAACAAAGCAAAAGTAGGTGTGAGATGGAGAGCAGGGAAGTGCTCACAAATACGCCTGTGCACAAGCAATAATTTGTATGTGTGTCTAGGACCTTTTGTCAGTATTTTCTGTTACTGCTTAGGAGCTTGAGATTTGCTAGCTGTGGACTACTGCAAAAAGTGAAGTGGTCACTAGGCTGTCATTTCAGTTTCTTTTGTGAGCTACCGGTCTGTTGCATGTGTGAGGATTTGGTGGTTTTTTTGCTTAATTATGAGAATTATGAGATACTGTACTGTTTGTTCAGTCATTTTCACTGTCTTCTGTTCTGATGATATGATATGCAGTGCAAAATCTGTATTCTGAATAAATTCAAGCATAATTTTTAATAGGAAAAGTATTCACTATTATTAAAGACAGTTCAGGAAGGGAGAAAAATATAAATACCTTTACTTGATTTATTTTGTCGAACCTGTGTCGATCTAGACCTTTATTAACTTTTCTTTTTCAGGCTACTTGTATATATTTCATAAGGTTGCCAATTGCCACACTGCCTGAACACTTCTGCAAGCCCTGACATAGTCAGATTTTTGCTGTTTTCAGTATTGGAAATTGGCTTCAGTGGAGAAACAGCCAGCAATAAATAATAACATAGAAACCTTAACAAAAGGAAGTGGTGAGCAATTTATTTCCTTAAGTTTTGTTAATGAGCCCAACTTATTTTCTCTGAAATGCAGAATTGCCTTTTCCTCAACATATCAAAAAATGCTATCAGAGATTACACAACACTTTAGAAGTGTGTTACCTTGTTTATTTTCATGATTCAGGTTATTTTGTTCTTGTTAGTTGTTCTCCAAACTATTGCATCCAATTTTGCGTTCACTGGATTTCCACTAAAGACATATTTTTAAACTTTTTTAGCATAATTTAGTTTTCTGATTACAGTTTTTGATGGAATTTTATTTTAGCATCGTATTTTGGTTGTGTGTATACACTAATCATTGTTATTTGACTCAGCTACTTGGCATAGAAGAGTTGTCAGTGTCATGAAATGTTGACTTGCTTTTCATTAAAAATAGGAGAAATATTATATCCTCTTGTAAGGAGAACTCTAGGTTGTCTTCCCTTACTTTTCTAGTGTTTCATCTTATTTCATACCATTCTGTATAGGCTGCATGTTCCATCTTGCTGCTCATGCTAAAGGGTAGTTGGGGAGAAGACACAAGCATGTCAGTTCTGGTTTCTCTTCCCATAAAAACCAGAGCCTCATTCTTGTGTTAAATGAGAATAAAGTACTTCGTGGGGTTGCTGCCAAACATATTAGTTTTCTGTGTTACAATTTTCATGCCTTTCATCACAAGAGGCGTTGTGCAAGTGTAGAGAATTCAGTGGGTAAGGACAAATTGGTGCCAGTTTCAGTTTTCTGAGTCTGTATCTCTTTCCTGTGAATTGTATAGGGAGGGCATTTTTCTCCTGTCAGGTTTAGGAAATTTGCTATATTAGACTAGTCAGCATTTTCTTAGCTTCAAGAAACATCTAGAAAGATATTATATGAAGACCTTAAGACATATTTACTCATCCAGTCTAGCTCCTTCGTGTTGGCTGAGTGAAACAAGTGGATCTGAATATATCACCTGCTTCTCCTTCATGTTTGCCCCTAGCTTTTGTTAATCTTCTGGTTTAGAAACTATGGTTAAGGGCACCCCTTATTCCAAGGCTGCCTGAAGCCCGAGCAAGCAAAAGTGAGAGGGACAGCAGCAATTTTGAAAGCATCGATACACAAACTTTTCAAGGAGGTGCTGTCAGTGTCAAGCACTGGAACCAGAATTTTAGTTTCCATGTATATCGGCACTTGTAAACTGCTGGTCTGTCTCTGAAGTGCTACATATTTGTGTGCAAAGCAGGCTGGCAAACCTGGGCTAAGGCTTTGTTTAGAAGCTTGTGCTATTCAGCAGAAGGGAGTAAAATCATAGAATGGTCAGAGTTGGAAGGAACCTTAAAGATCATCTAGTTTCAGCCCCCCTGCCATGGGCAGAGACATCTCCCACTAGACCAGGTTGCTGAAAGCACCATCCAGCCTGGGGAACACCTCCAGGGATGGGGCAGCCACAGCTTCTCTGTGCAACTTGTTCCAGTGTCTCACCATCCTCAGAGTAAAGAACATGAATGATTTAACACAGAATGTTTAGGATGAGCATCTCCTTGTCAGTCACCAGATGTCTGTCTGTACTAGTAATGGCAGAGCAGGTACCTGGCAGGTGGCCTTGCTGAGTTCTGGCTCCCCACACTCGGAGTGCTGGCAGTTGCGGTGGTGTCAGAGCTGGGCAGCCGTTACCTTCTCCCTGGCGCTGAAGCCTTCTTGTGTCATGCTGCGTTCTGGTATGTTTTGTGATGCCAGTGCTGTGAACATGGGACACTTAACTGCTGGAGGCACCAGCAGTAGGGTTTGGAGATGTCAGGACTGTGTGTGTAATGAACACATTCACATCTCTTTGCTTTGGCCTTCCTCCAGCACTTTTCTAAAGCCCCATCACACATCAATAACTTTTCATTCACTCTATCTCCTAACATGCTGCATGTCCTGAATAGTATGTGTTGGAAGACCACTGCAAAGGTTCGATTCCTAAGTAATTACAAAAACAGTAGTGAATCAGGATGTAGCATAGGAGCATCCTTTCCCCATCTACGAGTAGCAAGTGGGGCAAGTACTTGGTTTTATTTATTCATAGTTACATTTCCTTTAGATCTCTCTTCTCCTTTCTTTTAATGCTACATTTGAAGTTGCCCTGTGATCCAGGCCCTATACACGTTTTTTTATTATTTTCATTACCACTTTTTAATTGTCTTCCTGTTTTTTCTTCTCTCACACTGCTAGAAAAAAAGAGAATGTTTGAGTATAGTGTATTGTACTTTCATTAGATGTTTTGGCATTATGTATCGTAAATGGTGGACCAGAAACAACTTTCAGCATTCTGGGGCACAGGTCAAATGATATCCAAATTTTGAATATGCATGGATGGCCTCTAGCTTTCTATGAAAAACACTTCTTGCAGTGTTTTTCTGTTTCATTAAGTGTTGATGCCACATATGTGCTGCTGCACTGAAGCGTTGTGGCTTTTTCTGGCAACCAGATACATTTGTCACTTTTCCACAGAGACCAGTGTGTTTCAGGTTTTATCCCTGTACTAAGTGTGTGGAAACTCTCCTGTTGGTGTCTCTGGACACTGTAGGATCAGGCCCTTACTGACACATGTAACTTCCTTGACTTAGGTGGTTTTGAACAGACTGTAAATCAAAGGAACTTTGTGTATGTTGAGTAGAGTTCTGAAGTTTTCAGTTGAGCAAAACCAGATATACCCTTCCAAGAGATTTACACTGCATTCTTAGTATTGCAAGCTGGGGCTGGAGAACTGGTAAATCATTATGACTTTCATTCTATTGTAGAACCTCTTCCTATGTAAGGTTTCATTCAAGTCAAACAACAATTGTGGGGCTTTGCAGTCTCATTAATTTATATTGCTAAAGAGTAAGGTAACCGGATATGCCAGGTTAATAAGGTAAATGGGGGGTAGAAAGATCGGAGAGAAACTTTTGTTTAAGTCTAGCTAACGTTACTGTTTCCTCTAGAATTGATTTCGGTGCAAGAATAGCACAGCAGGATTTCATGATATATGAAAACCTACTGTTGGGGTCAAGAAAGAGTTGTGATCATCTGTATCAGCTGGTCATAGTTGAACTGATGGAATGAACTATGGCCACAGGTACTTTTATTCTGGCCTCTGTTGCCCCTTGAGTCTAGTATCATGATTAAATCTGCCAAACGCTGCCTTTGCCACATTAGTCAAGATGTCAACTACTGCAGCCACTACTAGGCAGTGTGTCTAGATATCATGCCTATTCGTATATCTTAACAAGTTTATTTTGATTACACTGTAAGGAAAATAAGGTGAGGTTCTGTCTATATGATACTGAGGTTGGAGACAGGAGTTGTGTTGCATTGGTGTTTAGAAGCCTCAGAGCTTCTTGCAAAAAAACCAAAAAACTAACTTTAGAACAAGAGTTCATTTGAAAGATAATAGGTATAAAAGAGCTACATCAGGAACCTCACCAACTATAAAGAGCAGGAGGTGTTGTGTTTTCTGCCTTACTTTTATGCTCTCCCATTCCACACACTTGAATGAGCACAGTTTGGTTTCATTTTCTTTTAAATGGAAAACAAAGAAGTAATAGTCTGTACCTTTCCAGGAAGAGATTTCCCTGGGTTTAATGCAGTAGAGAATTACAGGTTTATAAAGTGATACTGGTAAGTCTCGGAAAAGAAAAAAAAAGAAAGCCTTTGGGAGAAAAAATAATTTCTGTGACTATGAGAACAACTTGCCTGTTGTGGACAATTATTTTTACTTTGGAAATTCAGCTTGGTCATTGCTGCAGTAAAGGTATATACTAAGGTAGTGGGCTCTAAAGGTAGGAGTTTACAATATTCACACTTGAGTTCGTGGTACCTCTTTACCTTCATTTAAGGTGGCAATTTTGCTCATACTAGAGATTGACATGTGGTTAATTACATTTCTTAAGGTTTGGCAAGCAGCAGGATAAAACATTTGTTTCCACCATTAATTTTCTGTTTGAGTCTTTCCTCTGTTTGAAGGATATAATAGTTATATTCTGCTGAAAAACGTATCAAATTTGCCATTCAAGACCTAACATTTTAAATTCCTTGGGTAACATCTGTTTTACACATCTGAAAACAGAACTTAAAAACAACTAACCAACCAACCAAACCCCATAAGCTTATTGCCTTATGAGTTACTTGGGTCCAGGAGATAAAATTGACTGCATGAAGTAGATATGGATATTCCAAGCAGGTTATTTGGATGCCTTAATATTCAAGGATCAGCTGTTGATAGCATTTAGTGTCATCCTGTGCTCCATTTCTCCACATACTAGTTTTAATTCTTCTGTGGAGTAAACGCACCGAAATAGTAGAATAACAGCAACATTCAGTTTGCCTCAGACAGTCTAGTTCATTTACAACCAAGAGATGATTCCTGTCCTTGTCATTCTTTTACAAATACTTGTGATTTCAGCAGAGCATCTTGCAGAGTCATGTTCATGTGTTTTTTCAGGTTGCCTGAATGGATAAATTAGAGATGGAGGGATGCCGTGCAGGACCTATGCTAATATATCGTGCTTCTTGATGTTGCATGTTGCTTAAAACATTTAAATTTTTAATCTTATTTCTACCACCACTTCCTTTCCGACTACTTCATATCTATATGCAGTAGAATGATTAGCAGTAGTTTTAATAGTCCTCAAAGATTCATATCTTAAAACAAGCTCAGCTGGATTTTTCACACTCTTTCTCTTGCTTGCATCTTTGGGAAGGTGTTAATGGTGACTTGAGTTTGAATCTTTTATCTCAGTCAGTTATTGTGAATTTATGAAGTTCAAAAAAAAGCTTCCAGTTTTGACTTTTCACTCCCTAATTTGGAAGCTGGATTTTACAATAGCTAGCCAAGAGCAGTGATAGACTAAGAATTTTCTTTCTCTGTAGCTTTTGGTTCCCTTTCTTTTCCAGAGAAAAACACAAGAAAGAATGTGTGTTCTGTAATCAAGCAAATACATCTAAAAATAACTGCCCTTGCTGTCTTAGCTCTTGCTGCCTATGGAGACCTAAGTTGTGATACTGTAACGACTATGGGTCATGTAAAAACAGTAAAATTGAAAACACAATTCTCTCTTTGCTCTGTAAGGGTGTCATGGTTTAACGCCAGCCAACAAGTAGGACCATGGAGCCAATTCCCTCACTCTGCCCCCTGAACTCTAATGTAGTGCCAGCTAATCTTTATCAAAAAAAAACTGTCAAGCTTGAGCTCAATATTCATTTGCTTGCTTAGTTGTTTGTCCACACCAGTGGTATTGGAACTTGCTTACCATCTTTCCTGGCGTGATTTTGAACATTTTGTGCCGTTCACTCTGATTTCATTGCAGTTCATTGTTAATTTATAATACTAAGCTATGAAATTTATTAAAATTTGAAGCTACGTTAGATCAGTTTGAAGGAAACTTGTGCCTTGAGTATTCAAAAAATAGAGTGATCAATGTGCCCTTAGTAAAATATTTTAAACTATCTTCTCTGGCAGTTTTTTTTCCTGCTGTTTTGCTTGAACTATAATGTCTTGGTTGCTAGTTTTTATTACTGATGGAATCTAAAAGCTGTACATTTGTTTCTGATCATTTTCCTCTGATGTGATAGCTGGGGTGGTATGGAAATGTTACCTGTAGTGAGTGGACTCTTTATCCAAATTTTTAAGGCATTCTGGTTTTGTCATGGAAGCTCACTGGGAAAAACAGTGATAAAGAGGAATGCACAAAAGACAAACATGTTTTTCAGCTTCAGAGAAAAGCAGGAAAGACACCATGGATTTTCTCTTCAAGAAGCGAGAAGAAAACTAGGATTGAGATACAGCAGTTATGCATATTTGCAGGGCCATGGGGTAGAGCTTGTGTCACGGGACACCCTTATGAAAAGAGCAGCAAGTATATGCCATTGCCAGTCCTTTACCTAAGCTCTCTGGGTTGTCTGCGATGGTAGCAGAAAAGCAAACAATTTTGAAATAGTCTTTTGTGACTTTGAAATAATTCAAAACTTTTTGTTAAGCCTTTGTGCCCTTTATTATGAGGCAGTTTTAAGTTCCTTGGAATCAGGAGAAAAAAAAACGTTTGTGAGTTAAAATAGAGCTGTGCTGGTCACTGCTGCTGCTGCAAACGTCAGCCCCTGCTCTGCCTAAGAGGCTTAGTCCCTTGGCTGTTGTGCAATGATCTGCTCTTCTCCTCCCATCATCTAAGAGCAGGTTGACCCACCGTAGCCCATTTGACTTGTCTGTGCTCCCCATGGTGTGCGAGCACAGAAGTGTTTCAATTGGAATTTTTTGTAAATAATCAGGAACGTTTATACAGGAGAAGGCCTGTAGCGGTGGGAATTCCTGAGGGTTGTTACAATGTGAGTCAGGATTCACAGCTTCAGGAGGGCAGATCAGAGGGGTTTGTTTGCTAATATTACATTGCAGAAGGGTTCTGACACTGCATGCTCTCTTCTTACACTTGCAGAACCGTATAGATGTTGTCAAAAGCTATATTTTGGGTCCTTTTTCAAGTGAGGAAAGTCTTTCTAATGCTCTCTGGAAGTGTAATCTTTGACTATGGAGACCTATATTAATAGCAATCACCACTTCTGTGCTATGTTGTTTCTTATTTCCATCAAGTTCTCTTTGATACTTTCCAGCCTCAACTGTTAGTTAAAAAGAACTTATAAAGCAGAAAAAATATATCCCACATTAAAAAAGTGTGATCTAAGATATATATCAACATATCAAGCACTGGAAATGGAAATTTTTAAATACAAGGAAGCAAAAATTAGACAAAAGCTTGAAAGTGAATCACAGCTGTTTGGTGAGCAAAGGCAGATTTACAGTTGAGAAAGCAACAATTCTTTAGTAGTGCATGTAGCATGTCTAATAGTGCTAATGACAGTGTCTATATCCTGCTGGGTTTTACCATATTAATATTGGCATGCTAACAGTTCTGGGATCCAAAACAGTGAGCGTTGTTAATGTGTTACATCCAGCCTCTAAGTAAATAGTAAATAGTAAATCTCCATGGTTCCTGCTCTCACCAACATATGAGCACTTAATCCCATTATTTTTAAATATAATCTGGAGGCTGCATTAGATAATCGTAGTATTCACATTTCCCTTTTGAAATTTATTATGTCGGGACACAGTTCTTTCATGTGGGGAAATAATGCTTTTGCTCTTTTTTCAAATCTTTGAATAGCAAAAAAATGCCATTTCCACCTGACTCAACCCTCTGTCTCTCCTCAGCCAGCAGCCACTTTATCATTTCATTATAGTCTTGCTGTAACAATGCTATATTTGAGGTTGGGATGGCATTTCCATCTGCAACCTTATGTTCTCTGTCATTTACAACTTTCCTGGAACAATACCTTTCAAGCTGAAATCTCCATATTTGCGTTCTGCCAAGAAGTAGGGTTCTGCATAGGTGAGAAACTTGTTTTTCTTAAAAATAGCAATGGTAATTTCTTTGAGTGTTGGTTTGTTGTATTTTTTTCTTTCCTGTGAAAGGGTTTGACTGACTCGGAAAATAGCAGAATTGTAATTCTGAAGAAAGATTAACACCTTTCCTTTCTGTTAATGCGTTTGAAAATTGCTTGGAGACAGATCGTAGAATCATAGAATGGTTAGAGTTGGAAGCGACCTTAAAGATCATCGAGGTCCAACCCCCCTGCCATGGGCAGGGACACTCCCACTAGAGCAGGTTGCTCGAAGCCCCATCCAGCCTGGCCTTGAACACTTCCAGGGATGGGGCATCCACAACTTCTCTGGGCAGCCTGTTCCAGTGCCTCACCACCCTCACAGGAAAGAATTTTTTCCTAATATCCAATCTAAATCTCCCCTCTTCTAGTTTAAAACCATTACCCCTTGTCCAATCACTACACTTCCTGACAAAGAGTCCCTCTCCTGCTCTCCTGTAGCTCCCTTCAGATACTGGAAGGCTGCTATAAGGTCTCCCCGGCGCCTTCTCTTTTCCAGGCTGAACAGCCCCAGCTCTCTCAGCCTATCCTTATAGGAGAGGTGCTCCATCCCTCTAATCATCTTTGTGGCCCTCTGCTGGACCCGTTCTAACAGTTCTATGTCGTTTCTCTGTTGAAAAAGGTTTGTCAGATCTTACCTGGTGCTGTGCACCTGTATGCACGTACAGGTAAGTAAGGAATTCCTCTACATGGGCTCTGGTATAGCTTTTTGCATCAGGATTTTATATATGTGTGGAAGTTGCTTCAGCTGCTGGACTAGAAGAGGCCAGAAGTAGAAGTACATAGGAAGCTGTGTCCCCACTTGTACTTTCTACCTTCATCCTTGGGATGGAACATGCCTTTCTTCAATTGGGGCATGCATGTAAAAGACCTTATCTAGTTCTCTATAGGTTATTTTTTGTTGAAATCTTCAACAGAAATATGCTTCAAATGTCTTTTGAAATCTTCATGTAACAGGACAGTTTAGTATGTGGATTGTACCTAAGTGTTTTGCTGAATGAGATCTTAGTACCTACTAAAGCCTGGCAAAATTTTTCCTTTTACAAATAAGTTTGTCATTGAATAAACAGACAGATAAGAGAAGTGGGTGGAGAAGTGTAAAATACTTGACCTAACAGAATTTCAGATCAAAGAACTTCATGCAGCCAGATTACATACTTACTAATCTGTCTTGTCTTGCTACTTAAAAAGTGCTATGGCTACTCTTTAGAGGCCGGGCTCTACTGCTCATTTCTTTTCTGTGGGGTTTCAGCACTCAAGAGATATGGGCTGCGGCAACTGAAAGACAAGATCACAGAAGTGTTTGGCAGAAGGAGACTGTGGTTTGAGCATTTCTGGTTTCTATTAGTTACAAAAGAAAAGCAGTCTGGTCTAGACAGTACTTGGATAAGAAAGCTTTTAAGATTTAAAAAGGAGTGTCTTCATACATGTAGCTTTTTTACCTACACTTTTATTTACATGTCTGAGATAGATCTCTTGCCAGGGAAAAAAAAAAAAAAGGCACATTTATCTTGGTTTAGTGGGTTCCTTCTCTGCTTTTGGATTCATGGGTTATGGTTCAATTTCTAGGTGGAGTAGATTGTTTACAAGCAAGACTAATCCTTCATTTGATTTTATTTTCTTCATTACTTTTCAGAATGTTTCTCTGTCTGCATCACACTTTGCCATTCTTATCTTTTCTAGATTGAATGCATCTAAATATTATAGGTTTTCATTATGGTTGTGCTTGAGTTGGCATTGCAGTTCTGAATCTGTAGTTTCTGTGGCTTCAACCAATCCTGAACAAGCACTTCGATGTCCTAGAATTTTATTATTCTTCTCTGCAAAAAAGGGAATTTGTGTTTTCTATTTTTATTTATTTTTGAGATGTTGGAAGTGTGTGTTTCTCTTAAGTGAAAGCAGAATTCCTAATTTTAGCTTGTAAATGCTGATATACCACAGGATAGATATTTTGTTCTGCAGTGATAATGATATAAATCACCAACCTGGTTTGTCACAAGTACAGCTTTATTGTCTCTTGATTTTATAGAATATGAAAGGGGGAGGAAAAAAAAACAAGGAAAAAGTTTTGAGTGTTACTTAAAAGCTAAGATTTGCAGTGTTATTTTCGCATTGGCAGTAGGACTAAGAACAAGTAGAGGGTCTGGTAACATGTAAGAGAGAGGCAAATGGTGCTTAAATAACTACTAGGTTGATGAGTGATTGTTTAAGATTGTATGAGAGTTTTTCTTACAGATTTTTAGGGAGTTAAATAGAATAGGTTTTTCCAAAGATTCATTGTGTAAGAATTTTTGGAGTGCTGTTAGGCTTATGTAAGAAGAGGTGTTTATTGCTGTTGAGCCATTTACAATACACAGATCCTGGAGACACCCAGTTAGAACCATTTAATGTAAAATGAGAGGTGGTCATTGTCCCATGGTGTTTGTGATGGATGTACAGAGAACAGGAATGGGAGGTGAGAAAAGAAGCATGACCATCCTGTGTAAATGGGAAACTGAAGCATGCAAAATTACCTTCTTGGTCATAGTATCAAAGAAAGTAAACAAAGCTTCAAAATGAGATCTTCATAGCCTTATTCCTGTTTCTTAACCACCAGGCTTTCTGTTGTATAATCAAATGCAAGTTTGGATTGATTTTTCATCATAAGAATTTAAATAAGTCTGCAGTAGCCTTGGACTATTTTTTTTCATGCATGTGGAAGTAGGTAGTGGCTACACAGAACTGGAAGAATTCAAAATATTTTAGTCTTAAGTATTTCTCTGCAAAACTGGGAATACAGCACAATGCTTAAAATTTAATACGATATAAACATGAACGTGGCTGCTTGCATCCATTGTCTAAATTGAGGGGAAAGATTATAAGTAATCAACTAGCGGCAAGTAAATGGTAAAGCATAATGTAATCTTAATAGTTTTTCCATTTTGACAGTGTAATGTGATGGTTGTAGCAGAAAGCAATTTTTAAAATACAGGTTTCTTATTATGACAGTTTTATGGTTAAATTGTTTTGTGGTTTCAAAATATGTAATAAAAATATGGCATTACAAATAAGACCCTAATGTCATAAGTAAGGTTCAGCCCATCAGGCACCGTAGCAGTGAGAGTTTGCTATCTTGCCCTCATCTGAAGTACACAATTAGAGCAGGTAACTAACCACCAGCAGAGGCTCACAGCATGAGAGCTGCTTAGCTACCAATCAAAGAAGTCATTTTGAAAATATATAGTTATTCAGAGTTTATGCCAGTGATTAAATAAAAAAGATTATTTTTTTGGCCAAATGACCTTAGATTAAAAAAAAAGAGGAAAGAAAACTGCCGGTTAAAGTTGCTGTTTCAAAGGAGGATCTTAAACCAGTAAAAATCTTGATGTTATGCTTACTTTTGCTTTTACTTAATTTCGGAATATTCAGAAACTGCCCATCACTGGTGAAAGTTTACCATGTACAGATCCTGAAAGGAGGATGCAATTTGGTTTTTACTATGCCAAGATAAGAATTTCCAGTGCAGCATACCAACTTTTACCTTGTCACTGAGAGATCTCCAAATTCACATCCCTACACAAAATTGCCAGNTGTTCATAAAATCTAACCAGAAGTTGTAACTTGTACAGACTGCCCCCAAACATCCCAGTTAACCTTGTGTTGTTTTGTTTAGCTGATCTCAGGAGCATTGAGGGTTCAAAGGCAATTGCTGACTTGAGCTGTTTCATGGCCATGGACTTGCACGTGCTCCTGGGTAAACACAGGCCTCGGTGTTTCGCTGGATCAGGGCCTGAATGGTTTCTGGCTTTGCCAAGGCCAGGATCTCAGATCATGTAGTGCCTGTCACTCATGAACTTTAAGATTTGCGTTTGAGAAGCTTAGCATTGTTTTCAGAAACTACTTTCCACCTGTTTTTCCCCATGTCCATGTTTGCCTACCTGAATAATTTAGAGTACTCATTTGCCACCCATTTTCAGTGGCTTACGTAAAAATGCCATCTAACTCTGAAGACTTTCTGTCTCTGGCCAAGGTTATTTACCATGGAATTTAAATTGAAAACTTTTGCAAAATTATTCATCCCCTCCCCAACCTTTTTGCTGCCTGCTTAGTGTATGTATCTTGTGTCAAGAAAAGGCCTGTGATGTGTCATAATCAAATTACATGAGGGGCTGAACTCTGCTTTCAGCTCCCTGTGATGCAGGGAGGCTGCTGCTGTGGTGCTCAGAATTGCTGAGGCCCCCTGGAGAGCTTCAATTCTCTCATGTCTTACTCCAGTGGATCTAAGGTGCTGGGCTGTGAGATCCTCTACGTCTGACTGATGCAAGATTCATGCTGCGGGGGGCTGGAGGGGAAAAACTGCATCTCGGTCAGATGATGTTAGAAGAGTTATGCATAAGGAGTGGGCAGAAGAAGTCCCTACCGCATACTTCAAAGAGTTTCTCCTCTGATTTGTGAATATCTTATTGAAGGGGAAAAAAGAACAACACTGCTACCACAAACATAAATTCCCGCAGTGATAATAAAGGTCCTCAAGCCCCCAGTGTATTAATTACTGTAAAGAAAAGGCAAAATATGCATTTATTTTATTTTTAATTAAATTTAGGAAAGCATACAAAAATTGTATTTTTGAAAAGTCCTTTTGAATGTTACAGACTGTCCTATGGTCATTACTTTATCTTATATTTTTAAAAACCTTTTTTTGTAAAAGCCAACAAGCCTGAATCTGGCTTAGGGTATGCAAGTAGAGACAAATAGAGCAATTATATACACATGTATGTAAATTTTCTATATTTATATTTATATATATGCAGCTTATTCATGTGTAAGAAAGCAAGAAATTGATATGTGAAAGTCAGACCATGAGCTTTTTTTCAAAAGAAACTGCGTTTTTAATTTTTCACCTAGTGGACTGGCATTCTTTCAAATGCCTGGAGATCTTATGCACTGTCCATACAGAGCGGGAGAATATGGTCCGTGCCCCACCCAGGAGCTTACAGGGAAAATGTCACTNAGTGTTTTGAAGCCCATTTCTATTGTGGGTCCTGTTACTTCATTTCTCTTTCCTCATGCAAAACTTACCAGTGAGTTTTGCCTATTGGTGATGTTGAATTTTCACGTAGGGCTGTTGTATTAGTTGATTACAGGGCAAAGGGCTGTGGCCACTCAACTTGCATTGCTTTTAAATTTGGAATGGGGTTTCTGATAGATGGTCTGTTGTGGATACCAACTGCTGGGTGACCTATTGTATAATTAACTGCAAGAACAGAGAGAGAGCAAATTATAGGGCAAGCTATGACTAGAAAGCACGCCTTGACGTTGCAAGGGCATCTCACCAGTGCACTGTCACCTGCCTTTGTGAAGTGCTTGTGATGACACGAGGTTTCAAACAGCAGCGATGTACTGATTTCTTGCCTTTCCCCATACAGAGAAGGTAATTCAGAGGATTAAGGGGAATGTGTTTAAAGAGAGGTATGAGAGGATGGTTCATCCCTGCAGCGCCAGCTGTGCATCGCGTAACCTGACTACACACGCTTCTGAGAATGTGATGTATGTGATGTATAGCTGTCCCTGTGGGCATTTCTAGAAGCTGGCTGTGGGCCTGCCTTTCTCCCTTCATCAGCAGTTAGGAAAGCGCACCTCTGGCCATGTCTTAATGCTATTTCTGTGGCATTGTTACAGCGTGAAGTTACTTAAGGTTGATTACTGTGCTGAGTGAAGCTGTAGCTAGTTCCATAAACCTGGCTTGTGCCCTAGGATATATATTGCAACATTAAAACATCAAACAGTTTGGTGTTCTGTGAGCTATTTGCTGGAGTAAAAGACTTTAAAAAGAATAAATAAAAAATAAAAAAGAAAAAGAAATAAAAAAGTTGTTGAGTTTTAATATTGGGTAGCAATTTTCTTGCTCCCACAGTTCAGTACCTGGAGGGAGGGAAGTAGTGTCTGAGGCGCTCTGCACTAGTGAGCAGAATTCCCCAAGTCTGTCTGTGTCAAGAGTTTTCTCTGCTCGCCCTACAAGACAAATAAAGAGAAGCTGTAGGAATGCAAATCAGCTAGATTAAGGGGTTTGTTGTACATGCAGTGTTTTGTGATACAGTGATGCAAAACTTGGTAGCCCAGGTTTGTGTTTCTGCTTGAACTGTAGAAAGTGGCCATGTGGAATGACAGGCTTACATAAACCCTTTGGAAATCGCTCTTGAATTACCTCTTACCTGTCCCTGCTGCTTCAGTTACAGAACATTTCAAGCTGTAAGGCATGACTGTTGACAAGAGAAAAAAAGCCGGTGCGTTACAGTGGTAAGAGAAAAGACTTCAGCATAAATTCATTTGTTCTGCTGATGGCCTGTGATGTTGGATTTTGGCTGTAGCACCCACTCTCTCCCCTTTCTGGTGATGTTACTTCCTGAATCAAGACCATTTTTGCACAGTTTTATCAGATATTAGTTTGATTTCATTCTTGTACATCCTGATGCCTTTTTGGTAAAGTACAGTTAAAGAATCTCTAAGAAAATCTCATGGATTACTAGACTGACCCACTTAAGAAAGAAAAAGGGAGTGAGAGAGAAAGAAAGACATTTCATTGGAAAGGATGAACGTGAAGGTAAGAGCTGGGACTCTGGGGGTCCAGATTCTGTTCTTGCCTCAGGCATCGACTCCCCTGGGCAGCTTGGTTTGGCCAAGTCAGCATATACCTGTGTGTCTTCATTTCTTGGCTTCTGTAATGGTGAAAGTCACAAATCCCTTCTGACAGGAAAAATACAAGGATTTATTGATTGTGAGTACTGTAAAGAACTGAAATACTATGCTCCTGAGTGTAATAAAAACGTAGATAGAAATAAATTAGATATGGTCCTAACAACACATGAATCTTTGCTGCTAGCTTTAGAGTATGGGCTTGGGCAAGGCTTCTAATCTTTCCGAGCCTGAGTCTTCTCACCTGCAAAATTAAGATGAAAATTCATATGGCTACTGTGGAATTAGTTAAAATCTGTTGATGAATTCAAATAAATAGGTTTGCATCCACAGTACAACATTATTGTGCTCTGAGAGACTACTGTGTCGTATTCTTCATTTTCTTTCATGTGTTTAATGAAATTAAACATAGAGTTTGAAAAAATAACGTTTTTAGTAGATGCCCTCCTTCAGTGAATCAGAAGACCAAACACAGCATCTTCAGCAAATAAGTTATTTATAATTTAATAATAAAATACTAATAAATACATATAACTTTGTAATATATACAGGCATACTACATGTATATGTATAGTAAGTTATTAATTCTGTAAACTTCTTAAATAGAAGAGCCCTCATTCAGGAGAGCACAACAGGAAGTTTGTCTCTATTTGTCGTATAAGGTAGAAACAAGCTTAAGATGAGTATCTGAGTAAACATCTGCAATTTCAGAAAATTTGGATTGCATCCTCAAGTCCATTCATGGGCTGGGCCGTTTCCCAGGTGGAGTCCTAAAATGCAGGAACAGGGCAAAATAAAATATGTGATCTCATTAGGGTTGCACAAGTGTTAGTTTACCAGTGGTTGAGCTGTGGTTGTCTGGCTTTGCAGTGGTTGAGGTGGGATATAATGTATTGCGGATCTCTGTAAGAGGATAGAAATGGAAGTTGGTTTAGATCACCTTCCTTTTGCAGGTGGTTCCTTATGCTATATGCTTCACTACCATCATCTGTCCTGCTTCAAAAGGAAGTGAAAAGGATGCCACTTCTGTGGGGAGGTTGTTTTTTTAGTTTGATTGATCTTGCTGTTAGGAAATGGTTCCTGCTACTTAACCTACATTTTCTTGTGCCAAATTTAATCACATTAAACTGAGTTATTACTCCAGACCATACTAAATAATTACTTTTCTCTGCCCTCACTTTGTGTGTTATATTTGAATTTGATTTACAGATTATTTTGAATACAAATAACTGTAAAATGATAAAGTTATTAAACAAGTAGGCATCCAGTAGGAGAAAATAATGAAAGCAGAGGCATTTCTAAAGCCTTCTATGTTATTAGGTGCAATGACACAGGGAGAATGTAATAGGAAACGAAGCTGGAGCTTTCTAATACACCCCAACAGTTTAAAATAATGATCCTTGAAGCAGAAGGGGGTTAATGTAACTGGAAATTGTTGGTCTTCATCCCTCTCCTTTCTTTTCTTGAATAGTACTTATCATAGATCTTTGTTCCATTTGAAACTTTCTACTTTTTACACCTCTCGAAAGCGCTAAGGGCTTTTACACCTGTTGGGCTAAGAAGAATTTAGCACTGAGTATAAATACTTTCTGTCTGCCTTAATATTCAATGCATTTGTGATTTGTCCTCTCATTTCTACAGTAAAAATGATAGGACTGCTTCTGGTAGTGATGTTTTATGGGTAGCGTTTTTTCTATAGAAACGGTATATGGGACAGTGAGTATCAGTCTATTGGTACAAACAGATCCTGGGCAGTGAATTAAGACAGGCTTCCACTGCTGTTGGCTCCCTCATGTCCCACTAGGAGAACTATAGATGGAAACTTCCGATAGTGTGAAGACTTTTCCCTATTGAGTGCTTGATAAAGGCTATATTATAAACCTCTCATCACTACGCTTTAGATGATTATAATAAGCTTGGAATGGAAAGGCCCCACCAATTCAGACTTTGTTATAGTTAGTTCTTCTTCTGCAAGCATTTCAGTTTCCCATTAGTAAAAACTAGAAAGTAAATAAAACGCAAATATAATGAGAAATACTGTTTCCTTTGGAAATTCTCTTTTGTTTCTCTGGCTTCCTTATATTTCTAGCTCACAGCTGAGGTTGTTGACATCCAAGTGGAAGGCCATAGGATCAGGTTGTTTCCCATTTTGAATGAAATAGAGTTAAGTGCCCATCACTAATAGTCACAAGGAGGGAGCCTGACTGATTTCTGGCTGTGGCAGGTTATCTGCCCTCTATCACAGAGTGAGGTGGTGTCACTGGCTTTCAGCCTTGACTCTGAAGGGCAGGGAATTCAATGCATCCAGCTCAGTCTCTGTGCTGGCCTTCCAAAAGTAGCATGTGCCTGTGCTGCTTGAAACAGTGCATAAAGTGTGTAAGGCTGTGCGAAGTGTAGCTCTAATTTCGATGACTGAACCTAGTGGCCAGGACTTGGATAAGTGCAAAAACGTCAGGGTTTGAATCTTTTACAGCTTCATTCCCCCAAAGGGACCTTTGGTGGAAACTGGGATTGCTGAGATGGGGCCTCTACTCTCTGGATGTAGTTTTGA
The DNA here is from genome assembly GCA_013398155.1 of Pedionomus torquatus. NCBI lineage: Eukaryota > Metazoa > Chordata > Aves > Charadriiformes > Pedionomidae > Pedionomus > Pedionomus torquatus. The sequence continues at coordinate 96,842 of VZRU01014814.1, forward strand.
ACCACTGGAACCCTTGTTTCTGTTTTTTATTTTTTGTGCATAATGATGTTTTGTCCTGTGAGGAAATGTCACACAAATGACCCATTTTGTTCTCCATCTAACAGCTACACAATTTCACTGTTGGCTAGAAAAGCACCAAAAGGTGAGGTCCTCTGGCAAACAGTATTTAATCAGGATTTTATTTAAACTGTACATGGCTAACTATAGCATGAAAACTGATAGAATTGATGTAGGATTCTTATTGGTGTTTCTAGTTGACTGCTATAATAGCTTTTTATAGTATGATATTGCCTAAAAGTTCATAGGAAGAAAGCAGGACTGCATTATGTTAGGTGCTGTATGTGTATTTAAAGTCTCTGATCCTATTTAGTTGGAACCTATGCTGAAATTCCACAACATTTTACCTGCACTTAGTAGTGACCAAGGGTAGGATGCACGTACATGGTAGGTTAAAGCCGTGCTGCACTGGTGAACGCTCTGTGGGTCTTAGTGTGGGTGAACAGACAGCTTTGTGATTCATACTTCGGTGGCTATCTGGATTTGCTTATAAATGTTTTGCTTCTCTAAACTGTTGGTATTTATGTTGCTAATGTGTTAGGGGTTTGGTGTTAATTCTGTTTGTTTTAAAGCACAACTGAAACGAGTTCAGTTTAACTCTGGGTATGAAAGTTGTCACAGTGCATCAGTCTCTGTGACAGTGACACAGGAGAGGAGCACAGAGATACTTGCTCAACGACTGGCACATAATATTTGCATGGCTAACTTGTCAAAAGTACTTTCTGCTACCCTAAGCCCTGAAGCACCAACCTGGCTCATGAGAACTGGGCTTCTGTCTTCCTGCTTCATACTATATTGCCAAATGGCCCAAAGACAAGCAAGAAGTAATTTGGGATTGCAGATCATAATTGCTGATCAGGATATATGAATCCAAATTTCAAATGACCCTTTGGGAGAGCTATTGTGTCCTACAGGAGCTGCAAAAATCGCACAGGCAGCTTGATAGGGCAATTTGTTCCTTCTTCCTCGTAACACACAGTTATTTCTGCTCCTGTTTTCTAAAGTGTCCTTACAACAAAAGTGGCGAGAGTTTAAGTTAAGGTACTGGCCTGGGCATGGGAAGATCTGTGTTCAAATTTGGAGTAATCCAGATGTGGTTGATCCATCAATGCTTTTTAGAATGTTGCTTGCACACAAGCAGTGCTCACCTTTTTGGATAATAGAAGACACATTACAAAGAAAAACTGTTCTCCCAACAGAAGAGTTTTGTTTTCAGAGCAGGGGGGTCTTGCATGGTGTGGAAAAGGCATTGTAAATAGAAATGATGTAGACTAAGCTGCTTTCCTTTTTTTTTTTTTTTAAATTTTTTAAATTTTTTATAATGATAGTCAAGAGAGGTCATAAACACACAAACTCCATTCAGCCGCGATGCTGCTATGGAGTTCTTCTTAGTCTATTTACAACTGATGCCTAGGACATGGGGAGAGAGTCCCCTGGATTTGCTAGGTGGAACTGGAGAATGAGGAGCAATGAGATAGGTTGAAAGTTTCTTACCATCCTGATATGCATATCTTGCATGCTTCTGTTAGGTTAACGTTGCTGTGTTTTCCAGGTTGTTTAAGCACGTGATCTCAGACTTTCACCTGTGGAGAGACTTGATTCTAGTTCACTCCTCAAAGGACGTGACAGTCAAAGGAGTAGTTTTTGTGAAAGACTCAAAACCGATCACATTTAATCAGAACAGAATAGATAATAATGGATAGACAGAATAGTAAAAATACTCTCATGCATATAACCCTTCTGAATTAAGTTAGGAAATCAAACCGCTTTGCCTCATATATATAAATATATAAATATAAATATATTTATATTTATGCATTTATTTTATTAATATGCATTTATTTATTAGATTTATCAGTGCTTCCTTTTAATGTGTGAACCCAAGTTTTTAAAAGTAAGCACTGATGACCAGTTTCCTTGTTCTGAGGAAATTCCTTTAATTTAAACTGAAGCCATTGCTCTATTCAGAATATGCATACACATGCCACTTGTCATCTCTCTGGCACAAGAAATGCAAGATTGTTCATAAAATCTAACCAGAAGTTGTAACTTGTACAGACTGCCCCCAAACATCCCAGTTAACCTTGTGTTGTTTTGTTTAGCTGATCTCAGGAGCATTGAGGGTTCAAAGGCAATTGCTGACTTGAGCTGTTTCATGGCCATGGACTTGCACGTGCTCCTGGGTAAACACAGGCCTCGGTGTTTCGCTGGATCAGGGCCTGAATGGTTTCTGGCTTTGCCAAGGCCAGGATCTCAGATCATGTAGTGCCTGTCACTCATGAACTTTAAGATTTGCGTTTGAGAAGCTCAGCATTGTTTTCAGAAACTACTTTCCACCTGTTTTTCCCCATGTCCATGTTTGCCTACCTGAATAATTTAGAGTACTCATTTGCCACCCATTTTCAGTGGCTTACGTAAAAGTGCCATCTAACTCTGAAGACTTTCTGTCTCTGGCCAAGGTTATTTACCATGGAATTTAAATTGAAAACTTTTGCAAAATTATTCATCCCCTCCCCAACCTTTTTGCTGCCTGCTTAGTGTATGTATCTTGTGTCAAGAAAAGGCCTGTGATGTGTCATAATCAAATTACATGAGGGGCTGAACTCTGCTTTCAGCTCCCTGTGATGCAGGGAGGCTGCTGCTGTGGTGCTCAGAATTGCTGAGGCCCCCTGGAGAGCTTCAATTCTCTCATGTCTTACTCCAGTGGATCTAAGGTGCTGGGCTGTGAGATCCTCTACGTCTGACTGATGCAAGATTCATGCTGCGGGGGGCTGGAGGGGAAAAACTGCATCTCGGTCAGATGATGTTAGAAGAGTTATGCATAAGGAGTGGGCAGAAGAAGTCCCTACCGCATACTTCAAAGAGTTTCTCCTCTGATTTGTGAATATCTTATTGAAGGGGAAAAAAGAACAACACTGCTACCACAAACATAAATTCCCGCAGTGATAATAAAGGTCCTCAAGCCCCCAGTGTATTAATTACTGTAAAGAAAAGGCAAAATATGCATTTATTTTATTTTTAATTAAATTTAGGAAAGCATACAAAAATTGTATTTTTGAAAAGTCCTTTTGAATGTTACAGACTGTCCTATGGTCATTACTTTATCTTATATTTTTAAAAACCTTTTTTTGTAAAAGCCAACAAGCCTGAATCTGGCTTAGGGTATGCAAGTAGAGACAAATAGAGCAATTATATACACATGTATGTAAATTTTCTATATTTATATTTATATATATGCAGCTTATTCATGTGTAAGAAAGCAAGAAATTGATATGTGAAAGTCAGACCATGAGCTTTTTTTCAAAAGAAACTGCGTTTTTAATTTTTCACCTAGTGGACTGGCATTCTTTCAAATGCCTGGAGATCTTATGCACTGTCCATACAGAGCGGGAGAATATGGTCCGTGCCCCACCCAGGAGCTTACAGGGAAAATGTCACTGTACTTGATATGAATTTCTAGTTTTTCTTGTCAGAGCAGGTGGAATTGGGAAAACAGTAGTTATTCTCTTAATCAAAGCTGATTCACTGGTCTGTTACCAGAGTGGTTCAACCAACACTGTCCTTTACCCAAAGGAATCTTAATGGGTACAGTCAAGTCTCAAAGTTACTAGAGGCTGCAGGGACCCACTGTCCCCAGTGTCATCCCTCTGAGGCATGTTCCTAGGAGCACTGTTTCTGACTAGGGCTGTGAATACTGCAATGTGAGTTGTCTTCCCATCGGGTAACTCGGACACTTCCTATCCATCCTGATGCCCCTGCTGCTCTCTACTGTCTTTGTGGACAGAAAATGCTGGCCAGGTTGGATGTGGCACACATACTGCTCCTAAGGGAACTGATGGGGCAAAAGAATCTGGGAATTTATTAGCCTTGTTACTTGAAGCAAAATTCAAAAGCAGATGGGAATGCATCCTGTGATATCTCAGACTTACTGCAACAACGGATGAACGCCCGATTTTGGCAATGTAGGATTCCCTGTGCTCCTTGAGCATATGGCACAGAAGTGGAGTTTGTTTTGGATAACAAAATATAAGTGGGTTTGACTAAACGTCAGTACTTGCAGGTTTCAGGAATTTTCTACAGGAAATATGAGAAAGTACTGTATATACTAAGGAAATAATCTATTTATCATCAATTAAATGGTTTCTTGGCCTTTAAACTAATATAGACCTATTTATGAGCTTTTGTTTTCACTTTTTCTGCTTTGTTACCATGAATGAAATGTGTGTAGATCTTTTTAGTAGCGTGTACAACATTTACTATCCTGCCTGTGTTTGCTCAGAACTATTTACTGATCATTATGCTTCCTGTGGGACAGGGAGTAGTGAGATGATTAGCTTTGCCAAACCTGGAAAAAGTACTTAACTGTTCTAGACAGCAATGTGAGCAAGAGTGCCGTCTATGCCCTATTAATTACTTTGTGTCTCTGATTGTAGTGAGGACAAAAAATTACACACCAGTAAATTCAGTAATCCATATAGGGTGTTCTGACATGGCAGAACTGTCCATGATGCAGTGGTTGGGTCTGGGCTCCCTGGGAGCCCTGGCACAGAGGGAATTTAATGGAGATATCAGTGGTAAAAAAATACCCTTGCAGTCACAACTGCCCAGGTATGCAACGTGATTTTGTTTGGAAGTTGTAAGAAGAAAACTTGATCTGTATTCTTTTTTGGTTGACACCATCTTTTTATGGCTTGTTGTTTTTTACAGTTCATGTCCTGGGCAAGGCACGGGTGGTTGAGAGAAAAAAAAGATTGAAAGTACTTTTAAGTCCCTTACATGGCATTATTTCCTACTTCGTAAAATTTTAGCTTCTATGAGAGGTCCAAGGGCGCAGACATTTCCTTAAGACCTTCTAATTTTGAAAGCTATGCTCAGCTGATTGGGAGGAATTAAATTATCCTTTAATATAGGAGATCAGTCGATGGGGTCTAGCTCTTTAAGATAATCACAACTAAGCAATATCTGTGTTTTGTGTATCCAGTACTTGTTGCAAAATGTTTTTTATCTCTGTGGAGTGATTAAAAATCTCTGAGAAATAATCCAGATCTCCAGAAATAATCTGGTCTCCAGTACTATCTGTTTACCATCATACTTTAAGAGATATCCCCTAGAATCCACTGGGGCTCCTGGGGGTGGAACACTAATTCATTGTGAGACTGGCAGCTTGGTTTTTTAGGGTTAACTCTGAGTAATAGATAAACTGGGGGGAACCATAGTCTCTTGAAATGCTCTTCAGTGTTCTGTAAGGTGGTGGGGAGGCTAAATTGCTTGATTTAGTTATGTAGGTGAATACTTCTAGCCCAGTGACTAGATGGTGATGCTTTTGGTTTCTGGGTCAAGTCATATATATGCAGAGTGAGCAGGCAGAATCTGTCTGCACTTTCAGTGTGTGTGTTTGTTTACAATCTGTCTCTAATGAATTTATATCCTTGGAAGAACTGCATCCAAATTGGATGAGACAGGATAACGTGACCTAGATGCTTTCTGCTACTATATTGTGAGGTGGTCAAGAGTTGAAGGGCTTGGGTTTGAGTCAAATTTGCGTCAGATGGCCCCATAACCTAGAAGAAATGTCCATCTTTCTAAGGAGAATGTTAATCCTATTGCATGTTATAGGGTTAATAAATAAATAAATAAATAAAAATCCTCTATATGACTTGGTTTTATTTTACCAGATGCTGTACTAGCAGCATAGGTTATTTTTTTCCTTGCATATCTCCTATTCTTTAGGCTTGTCAAGCAGAACAGAAAGCAAAAATAATGGAAAATAGTAATATTAGAGACTTCAAAACATTCTCGTGAAAAGTCACTGGCATTGACAAGCATGAAATGTAACAACAGATTTCAGAAAGAATATGTTTTTCAATTTATTATTTTAAATAATGTTCTGAACTATTTCACAGAAAAATGTGAAGATGAAAATGTTATTACAAAATCTGCACATTGGATTGTGAAAAATAATCTCAACTGGAAAGTATTGTCCACCACTAGCTATAGATCTTATTTGTTCCAATTTTTGAAAAGCAAACCTATATATTTAAAGGGCTGCTTATCTCTAAATGCCATTGATTGAAATTTGGTTAAGTATATCGCTGAGTTTAGTTCACACCTATTCATCGGTAGGTAGGTGTCCCCCAGTCATTTTTGTTAACATCAGGTCAAAACAGGAAAAAGACGGAGAATGCCGATCTGCAATTGTCCATCACCTCTAATTCATATTAGGGTTTCTAGGCACTAGGGTTCAGAAGGAGAATTTTTTTTATCTAATGTTTGATTCAGGTAAACGATGTAGTGATTTGACCCCCTTGTTCCTCAATCTTGCATCTCCACCTGCACAACTCAAGTCCTTGTAGGCACTTTCTGATACTGCAGTTCCCATTCATCTTTCTTTGTCAGCATATTTGGGAGGAGGCTGGGAGGCAATAGAAAAAGAACATCCTCTTTTTAGACAAAAATAACTTTTATTCATAAGAGATTTTAAAGATACCTCTTTGAAAAGCTAGTGCTGAGTTGATTCCAAAGCCCCACCCCCCACCTTTTTTTTTTTTTTTTTTTTTTTAAATATTTCTCCAGCCCTTGGAACTACTCTTTTAGTTTGGAAAGTAAAAGCTTGAAAGAAATGGCTCGGTTGGCCATTCATCTCCCTGGAAAACTGAACTAGATGGTTTCTTTCTGCTTCACACTCTACTTATTAGTTGGGTTTCATGTAGTGAGGGTATGGTGAGATTTGTAGATATGTGGATTAGCCCTGTTACATGGCCGGCAGTGGAACGGATGCCCTGACTCTTTGCCAGAGGCAAATCCTTATTTCTGCCTTGGCCTAAAGAAATCTGGGTTTGAGGCAATGTATTCTGCTTCTTCTCATTAGGGCCTGCAACACTGCTTTAAGTTATTGGTACAATTTAGAACCTTATTATTTCACTTTTCTTTCAAGCAGGCTTTTAAGCTGTTCTGAAAGCATCCAAAGGGTAACTGGGGCAAAGGCTCTAGCATCAGGGTGTAGTGGGGAAAACTGGAACAGTTAGAGGTTTGTATTTGTAGAGGTTGGAAGCAAGATGGTTAGGGAGGGGAGAAAAAATTGTGGATGCACAGCCTCCAGTTAAGAACAAGGAAAAGGGGAATTTATGACTCCTGAAGCATTTTTTATGCTCTTCTCTATGGAAACTGTTCTCATAGATGCCTCTACTGCCTATTCACTGGCTTTTAGTACTCTAGGGACTTTTGTACAGAAGACACTGTCAGATTGGCCAAAAGATGCTGAGTGCTACTCAGGTCTTATAGCTGTGTTTGCCTGAAAGGGAGGTTTCCCACCCATGTGATTTCCTTGAACTGGACACAGAGAGTTTTAGCAATGCTTGTATGATATGATATCCAGATCAAATGTAGCTCACCTAAGTTACTTTAATTTCTGGCAGGGATTCCTGGTCTTTGACTAGTAGGACATAGCCAGAGAAATAGGGGGTAATTTCATTTTTTTTTATATAAACATTGTGTTAAACTGGGCTGAAATCAGAGAATTGGTGGAATATTAGATTGTATCATAGAATTGTTAGAGTTGGAAAGGACCTTAAAGATCATTGAGTTCCAAATCCCCTGCCATGGGCAGAAACACCTCCCACTAGAGCAGGTTGCTCAAAGCCCCGTCCACCCTGGCCTTAAATACTTCCCAGGGATGGGGCAGCCACAGCTTCTCTGGGCAACCTGTTCCAGCGCCTCACAACCCTCACAGTAAAGAACTTCTTCCTAATATCCAATCTAAATCTCCCCTCTTCCAGTTTAAAACCATTACCCCTTGTCCTATCACTACACTTCCTGACAAAGAGTTCCTCTCCAGCTCTCCTGTAGGCTCCCTTCAGATACTGGAAGGCTGCTAGAAGGTCTCCCTGGAGCCTTCTCTTTTCCAGACTGAACAGCCCCAGCTCCCTCAGCCTGTCCTCATAGGAGAGGTACTCCATCCCTCTAATCATCTTCGTGGCCCTCCGAGGGGCCCGAGGATGGATTTCATTAGGTCCCAGGGACTTATGCACCTTCAGGTTCCTCGGGTTGTCTCGAACCTGATCTTCTCCTACTGTGGGCAGTTCTCCAATCTCAGAGCCTCTGCTTTTGCCTTCCATGACTTAGGCAGTGTGGTTAGAGCCCTTGCTGGGGAAGTCATTCAGTACCTCAGCCTTATCCATATCCTGGGTGGCCAGGTCTCCCGTTTCCTTC
>VZRU01014814.1:105247-294070 GCA_013398155.1 Pedionomus torquatus
TCACTACAACCAAGGCTACTCTTCAACTTGACACTGCTCACCAGCCCCTCCTTGTTGGTAAGAACAAGATCCAGCATAGCTCCCTTCCTCGTTGGTTCCTCGAGCATTTGAAGAAAGAAGTTATCATCAACACATCCCAAGAACTTCCTGGATTTCTCGTGCCCTGCTGTGTTGTCCTTCCAACAGATATTGAGATGGTGAAAGTCGCCCATGAGGACCAGAGTGTGCGAGCACAACCCTGCTCCTATCTGTCTATAGAGGGTCTCATCTTCCTTGTCACTGATCAGGTGGTCTGTAGCAGACCCCCACTGTAATATCACCCGCCCCTGTGCTCCCTTTAATCCTAACCCATAACCTCAGGTCTTCTTCTGTTCCCAGGTGGAGCTCCACACACTCCAGCTTGTCTTTGACATAGAGGGCAACACCCCCTCCCTGCCTGCCCTGCCTGTCCTTCCTGAAGAGTCTGTAGCCCTCCATTCCAACACTCCAGTCATAAGAGCCATCCCACCACGTCTCAGTAATGCCAATTAGATCCTAATTCTGGAGGAGCGCGTACGTCTCTAACTCCTCTTGCTTGTTCCCCGTGCTGCGTGCATTTGTGTAAAGGCACTTCAGCTGAATGCTGAATATCTAGAACGGTGAAATGATTCAGGCATGACATTCGTTTTGAGGGTAACTTCCATCAGCCAACTTGGTTAGAAATAGAAAGTTCAACTCTGTTTTGGTGGGGGATTTTTGATAACATTTTCAAAGATACTGTCATATGGTTATTGTTTTTAAATGGTATTCAGCATGTGGGATTGTTTATTTTCTCAGCAAAATCAGATGGATCTGGTCTGAATACTGCTTTCTGAAATCCAGTCACACTATCTCACTGAGAAAATACCAAGTCAATACCAAGTGTGGCAATTTAGGTTCTTAATGCCCAGTGATTTACTGTCTTACCTTATGGCTCTTGGGTTCCTCTAGCTGGTACTCAAGTTGTTGTCTCTGCCGGACCCTGGTAAAATTCTCAGAAGTCCTGTCTGATTTTGATAGATTTGAGACAGAGTCATTGGGCTGAGACCCTTCACTGCAGAGACTTAATTTCTTCCATGAGGCCAGGTGCTGTTGAATTCTGTGGAGAAGACTTGTTCTGATTCTTAAAGGTCTTTTAATATGACAACTCACACTAAAGAAGTGGCTTAATGAAGGGAAATCCTGCATGAAAGACCTTTTGACCCCAAAACTATGAGCTCAGTAATATTCTTTGGGGTTTTTAAGAAGCCAGCCCATGAACAACTGCTGCTAGGACCATGTCATCAACACTTTGTGGTACCTCAGACTTGAGACAGCTGGCATGGACAATTAAGATCTCTAACCTATCTTTGTCAATAAGAATACAGAGCTAAAACTGCAGGGACAAATGACTTGGATGCTCAAAAGCCAAAGAACCTTCCCCAAACCTTTTCCCAAAGTGAAAACCACTGATAATGATCCAAGGATGTCACATGCACACCATTCTTTGAGTTCTAAATTGAACAAATTTTATATGAAAATCACTGGGAGGAAATAGGGATACACATTATACTGTAGATAGACTTTGAATAGGTTCTGTGGTGCTGTTCCGCAAACTTGTGGAAACCTGACTGGAGTGATTGGAGTTATTCTTGCTTTACACTTGTGTAATTCATCATATTTTGACCCATATTGCTGTATGTTTGACTGCAGCTCTGGTGAAAATCATGCTAGGCCACTTAGGAGTAAATGGCCTTTAGAGCTCTATTTGCAAGTCGGTTGAGATGGGATGTATGTGTAGCCATGGAACTTCCTTCAGCAGCTCAAAAATTACAAAGTCTCAGTTTTTAATTTGGTGAGAGTTGGGCTTAGCATGATGTGTGGCTGTCATACAGTAGCATGAGCCTGCGTCTAGCAGAGTAATTCTTGTTTGCATAATCTGGTGGTTTTAGATTTGCGTAATCTTTTGTATGTGTGCATTCACTCGGTATCCTTCACAGAAATCTTAGACCTTGAGTGTCTCTTGTAAAGGGAGTTACTAATTGATGATGCCTTTCTGCTTTGTAGAATGAAATGTATTTCCTTGGGATTTTTTAAAATTCCAAATAAGATCAAAAATTGTAGACCGAGCAGTAGGAAGTATAGGTCTAAAAGTGGATTTCCCATTCTGTAACTGAATGGGATATATGTACCTTTTAGCCTCTTGTCTTTCTCAGTTGGATAAAATCTTTGGCATAGTTTCCTTCCACTCAGGAAGCTATCAATTTGTCAAGCAGTGTGATGGAACGTCTGTGTTCTCAATTTTTCTCAGTTGCTTACAGTGAATGTAATTCTCCCTTGTTTCTACTGATTTAACTCATAAATATTTCCACTAATCACAATTAGCTTTCTTCTTGTTCAGATGCTTTTAACCAAGATCAAGTCATGTATTTTTTCAGTTGCATCTGTTTTTTTTTGTTTACTTTAACTTATTTGTTTTAGTGATACCAGTGTCACCAACATATTTTTTTAAGTTATGAAGGTTGATAGATTCTTCAATATATAGCTGGAACTCCTGGTATGCTCTTTGGAAAGGAATAGTTTGCTGGTTTCGTAGTATGATGGGGAAGAACTTCTAATATGGAAAAGAGGAATACATGGTAAAGGACAAAGGATGAGAACATTTACTGTCAAAGTAAGTTGCACAACATGGTTATGGTTTACGTAACTAGGGGACTCAGAGCCATGTCTAGATGATAAAGGAAGACGACATGTTTCTGTCTCAGCAGTATGTGCCGATACATGCTAGCCAGCACAGACTAACTGACTTTTTATGAATTACGTGTTTATTTTTAAGAAACAACTTTTAAAAGAAATCACTAAAGCAAACAATCCATCAATATAAGCAATTACAAATGGCATATGTGTGATCAGACCCGACTTAGCTATGTTTAGTTGAGCTGTACTTCTGTGACTGTGAAAGGTATAAATTTTGCAAGAAGAGACCAGTATGTGTACTCAGTTTGACCCACTCCAGTGTTATGGGGCACAGTACATTCTGGAGGGCATGTTTATGTAAACAGTGAAATAAGAATTTGGGGTGGACATGTTACAAGCGTAGACTGGTCAGTGAGAATTCATGGGATCTGCACATCTGCCACTGTAGAATACTTAGAAGTTCTGAGGTCAGCAAATAGTTTTTCCTGCTCTGTTCTAAGGAGGAAGAAAAGAAGCTTGCATAAAAACACCCTAGAGGTAATTCTGGTATTTTACCAACCTGAGCACATTAATCCTTAGAATTTCTGTGTGGCAGGTTAATATAACCAATGGAAAAAAAACCAAAAATGTAGGAAGACTGAGATCTATTCAAAAAGACCTTGAGGTCCTTAGGTCCATGTTGAATGATGCACTTAAATCACTCATCCCACAGGACAGTTTCCATAAGGTTGGGAGTATAGGTCTTTTGAGTTCCCAGTCTGTGCCTTATAGCCTCTCTTCCTATTTGTTGTCAGCCATAGTCCAGAAAAATGCCTTCTTGTGACACCAGAACAAAGCAGCTCATAGCTCATCTCTTCCATATTCCAAAAGAACTAGTATCATGTTCATGAAGTTACTATGGCCTTCAGTTATGAAGAGGCATAGATGGCTCTCCTTCTTTTACTGTTATGTCTTAATTGTAATAAAATGGTGCCTATGCTTTTTGGTCAGAATTGGAGATGTATTGTACTTGTTGCTGTACAGATTGTAGAAACCTGTTGCCCTGGGGCTAAAGCCCCCATGCTCTGAGTAGATGGAAAGAACAAAGGAAATAACTGTTTCCCCACATCACTAATGGGAAGTTGAGGCTTGGGAAAAAGTTGAGGCTTGGGAAAAAAAATATTGATCAGTGATATGAAGCGAGTTTCTGAGAGAAAAAGGAATTTAATCTCGACATTCTGGAGCTGTACTGATAGCATTCTGTCTGTCACACATTGTCAGTGAGGCTAAGCTGCCAATGCTGTTAGGGAGCTGACCTCCCTTCCCCTGCAGGTTGCGTGGTTCTTTTGTGCTGGGTTTGGTACAGGTCTGAGTTAGTTAGACTTTAATCTTCCTGGATTGGCTTTCACCTACATCAGTTCTCTGATTTGGTTTACTGCATGGACAAGAAAACACTTGCAGGTGATAGGAGAATGTTGAACTGCTGCTTGTAGACTGTGTTAGCTTCTGTGAGTTTAAACTGTATGTGAAACTACAACACATGACCCTGTCCTAAGTTTAGGGTGGCTAAACAATTTTTTTAATGTGCTTTAATACATATCTTACGTACTGAAGCAACTATCCTCTGTGAAAACAGGCACCTGATGTCAAGTAAGATTCACTGACATTTTCACTGCTACTGACTATCACCCAGCTAATCCTGCTGGCAGACGGCAGGGATGTATGGAGAAATTTTAGTTTTCTGCCTGTACAGTACCCTCACCAGCTTGCGTGTTCTGAAGATACATGCTGCCTCCATCCATTCTCTGTGTGATAACTCAGCAGTGGAAAAATCTCTTTTAAATTTGAAGGAAATGATTCCCTGAAGCTTAGTAGCTTCACTTCACAAACAAATAAACCTCTTCTAAATACCCACAGGAAAAACAACTAAACCCCTTAATTACAAAAGATGCCTTTATGCATTCAAAACCTTTGTTTTCCTGACAGGCCACATTTCTACCAAGGAATCTCTTTCCTAAGGCCAGGACGGCTGTTGTAATGTAAGAGGAGATAAATATATATGACAAAGATGTGAAGGGGCAGAGCCAGGCCTTGACATTGACACAGATAATTGAGTTATTGGGGAGTTAGTGTAAAAGTTGACTGTTTCTTGGGAGAGATGTCACATGGCATTCTGGTTGTGGGAACAATAAGTATCCTCTGGCAACATTTATGCTTGCCATTTCCCCCTTTCAGTTAATGTTCCTAATTCCTTTTGGCACTTCATATGAAACAGATGTTTAAGAAAAAAAATTAGATATATTTTGGTATATGTCATCTCGTCAATGTGGCAGGTGAGGTTCTTCAAGATATTGCTATTTAAAACAAGAAAACCAATTCATACCCACATATGCTTGTGTAAGGTTGCCAGAATTTAACCTTCTCTCCAGCCTCTGTTAGGAGTACTCAGATACTTGAGCCAGCAGTTGAAATGAAAATCTGGTATTACTATATGGAAAAAAAAAAAATTGCTATGAAACTTGCATGCTTTGTATCTAATATGCACAAAAAAGGAGATATAAATGTTTGATGTTCTGAGTAGTGCCGTTTGTTAAGGCGTAGTGTTGTATACTAGTAATTACGGCCATTAATTATAGAAGAGAACTGGATTATGACTTTGGGTGCCCTCATTAGGAGGGGACAGTGTATAAGTGGTCCTGGGAGGCTTTGTTAATTGGAGAAAACTTGTTTCATAGCATCTTCCTCGCCTTTTTCACCAGGAGGTAGTAATTTACTACTGCTTATACAAACACCAAATGAGATGATGCTACTGTAGTTCAGCACTGCTGTTTGGTGAGAGAAGTGAATGTGACTCAGCTTTGCTGGTTCATTTCTAGCCTTTCCCCACCTTTTGCCCTCTTCAGCCCTGTTTCACTTCTGCTTTCCTGGATTATGTTTGGGTAGTCTGTGCGGAGGTGTGCGCACATCCTGTGATGCTTCATCAAAGACTACCTTGCAAGGCCTAATGTTCACAAAGGGCTGCTTCTGAAGTATCAAGTATACCATATGGCAGCTATTGATGTCTTTACATGTTCCTTTAGGAACGCAGCCATATACACATACACAGACACCTGTAATTTTTAGCAAATACATTAGGTGCAGTTAGCTTGCAACCAGGAGGCCTTTGCAAATCAGGAATCTCATATAACTCTTCTGTATCTTTAAAAAGGATAGTAACCACAAGCCCTCTGGAACTCTAAGTTTTCTGTGCATGCAGCTAATTATTTTGAGATTGAAACAACACCTTTGAAGCATGTCCATGAAATACATAATTAAAGTATCTTGTGTTCGATCATGCCGTTGGACAGCTAATTGAAAATCACATTGTGTCTACATAATGAGACAAATAATGTATGCATTTGTGCACTGATGAAATGACTCGTCCCATAGTCTTTTCCCCTTTAATTGCTATGATAGGAACTGGCAGAAGAGGACCACGTGCTGGGCTGTCCTTGATCAGCAAATCTAACAGACGCAGAGTTACTGTTAGGGACTCCCGTGAGTTCAAAAAAAGAGGCTCTGAAGGATGGCAGTGCTGCTTTCAACAATTTCTGTACAGATGTGTAAGTTGGGCAGAACATGTTGGGTTTCCTGCTGTCGAGGAAGTCAGTAGCTAGCATAGCATCTGCTGAGGCTTTGTAAATGAACAGAGCATTTGTATTTACGATGAGGGATAGCTTGAATGGTTTTGGCCTGAGTCTGCCCATAGGATCATACCATTCAAGACCCTCTGTGGTGCCCAGTTGGCTCTGCTACAGCAGAGAGTTCCTGCAGAGCAGCTGGTATTTCAGCAAGTGAAAGTCTGGGGCTTGCCAAGTTCCAAATAGCATCCGAAAGTCTTGCAAGCAGTGAATTGTCATCAGTTGGTCTCTTGAGGATCTGATGACCCAAAAAATACTAATAGCAGGGAGTACATCCCTCTTGACCATATCCCTTGCGTGTTTTTTATTCCTTCAGTATCTGTCTTGCTGCCTGTGGTAGGGCAAGTGCTGTTCTATGTTTTGTCATCATGCCATGAAGATGTTTCTTGGAATGTAAGAAACGGGAAGGATTCCTTTGCCCTTCTCTCCACCATACGTTGTATGTTTGTGGAAGACAGAGACAGACATACTCTGGTCAGTAAAATAATTGGTTGGCTTATCTTTCTTTCATATTTTTCTTGCTAACACAAAATTAATTTAAGGATAAACATATGAGGAGAATTCCAGGCTGGTCTTTCACCCTGAAATGCTCTGATAGCAATAGCCATAGAAAGGAAAACTCTAGGATATCACTTCTTCTGCAGAAGATTCAGAGCTTCATCGGGGCTTAACTACAGTGGATCTTACAGTCTTATTTTTATGATGTTGACTTGCGTGATCTCCATCTCATAATGACAAGAACAGCTTTCCAGCTTACTGGGTCATCCATTTGGCTGTAGAATTGCCTGGAAAGAGCTAGTTATTTTAGGTGAGCATTTACACATATGTATGTTCATGTATATGTTCTTTCTGTGAAATAAATTAAGTCATTTTTCTCAGCCTGCAGTCACATAACCAATTGTAGCTTTCCTCTCTAGCTCTTGTACTTTCTGACATCTAAAAAAATGTCATAGTGCATTAGTGCTAGGGAGACAAAGACAAGTAAGGAAATCTGCTGATGCTGCTTTTTACATTTAAAATCGTGCAACGTATCCAGGGGTTTAGGATGCATTTTCTCAGGGGGTTCCTATGACCTGAGTTCCCTGCTGTTTACCTTTTGCAGTCACAGTCTTCTAATTATGATGCCACAGTTTGGGGAAAGGTTATGGTTGCTTCAAGCCTTGCGTTGCAAAATTATATTCTGCTGCTGCTAGTGCCTGACAAAGATCTGGCTTCCAAACAAAGGCAAAGAGAAAGAACGAAGCAGCAGACCCTGCAAGAGAGAGAATATTGTCTGTGTGATTAAAGCTCTTTTATTGGGCTGCGGTCTGTAATGGGAAAGAAAAAAGCATGATCTCCACTGATCTGCATTTTAAACAATGTTGAGGATTAGCAGAGGGGCAGCAGATGCACCTATTGAGCTGTAAAGGAAGGGATTCAAAGCTATATCGTGCAGATGGGAGATTATTGTACTGTACCTCCCCGTGTGTGCCAGTCGGTACTCCTGCTGCTCTGCAGAGCGGCGCTTATCATCTCTGTCAGCCTCCTTGTCCCAGAGCACACACGGCACAATAAACCTGCTTTAGCCCTGCCGCCGAGTTCAGCGGACACTCAGCCAATCTGAACAAGCAGAAACCGAGCTGTGGCAGCCATTCTGCTGCTGCCCAGAGCATCATGATATGGGCACTGGGTGATTATCACATCCCTCCCTAACGCAGTCTTTCAACCAGGTTAACCCTTTCCATTTGAACAGTGTAGTTTAATGATGCTCCCTGTCATTTTGCTACAGACCCATCCTTCTCGTAGAGCAGAGTGAGAAAAATGATAGGTGAGAAGAGAGAGATTTTCCTTCCTTTTTTTTATTCTGTTCTTCTGACGTTGCTTCCAGAAATCAGCATCCTTTCTCCTATATAAAATTTAGCATTGCAATTTTAGGATTGTTGTTTTCATTAAATGGATAATAAATTTGAAAGCTCTTAGCAAATTTATACATTCACATATAACAGAGGAAGCACCCTGCTTTTGCTCTCTCATTTTCTGCGGTAAGCAACAGATCTAGTGGAATCATTTTCCTTTTACACTGCTGTCGCATGGGGTGGGTATGAGGTTTATCTGGAATTTAATAGAAATTATGGTCTACTGGCCAATTATTCCTACTCCAGCATATAGTTTGTAGTTGAAAATACATTCATAATGTTTTTCTAGGTTTTACCTACTCCTACCAACTTAAAATGGGATTGTGGCATGTTCTTGGTTTCCAGCTTTGCCACAGGGTTTCTGATTGACCTTCAGCAAGTTACCCAATTTCTTCATGCCTAAAGTCTTTATCTTCAAACAGAGAAATAGCATATAATGAGGTATACTTTTGACTGCCTTATCTGTTTGGATCTTAACCATCCACCCCAAGGCAGGGCCGAGCACCTCTTATGTGTATACATCATGTTTGTCACAGTGGAGCACTAGTCTTGGGTCGAGTCTTCCAATATATACAGGATTAATAATTCCATAGGTCTCCTTCACATAATTAATTCTGTGTTCTGTTACATATTTTCTCTTTAAAAATAGTTTTTCCTGTATTCCTGAAATAGGTTCATGAGGTTTGAAAATGACTGGAGAAAGCAATTATTTTCTGCAGCATCCTATTCTTACTGTGTTAAATGTGTCATGAACTTGAGTTTCCCTGATAGCAGCCTGGATATTACCTTATGCTTTGTCTCTTCATATGAGCGCAGGAGAATGCATGCAAATTCCTATATATTTATAAATATGAGTATCTCTTTGCTTCTTGATAAGTGTTGATTCTGCTTGGTTCACCTCAGTAGCTCCATCACTTTCTTGACAGCTCTCTGACTTTGACTTAAAGATTAAGATCAGCTTAAAGCTGGAAACCATCTCAAATACTGACATGCTTCCCATAGTAACCCTCTTTCTCCATCTTAAACAGCTGAGTTCCCACATTTGACATCAAATTAGGAAATGCAAACCTCGAACCACGGAGCAATTCTCTAGATGCCAGTAAGTTAAATGCAAAAGTGGCAAGGATGGCAAGAGTAGCAAGAGGTAGGGTTTGTCTACATTTGATTTCATTTATTGATGCCATACTTATTTGTCATTTGTACATTTATAGCTATTTTCCTAAAAAAAAAAAAAAAGTTGATTTTGAAGCTGGTTGCCATCCAGGTATATTCTCTTCTCTTTACACAAAATGGGACTTCTCTTTACACAAAATTTAGTATTTTTGTTTTCTGTGGTTAGGAAGACATTCTTCACCACCGCCCATTCACTGAAGTTATAATGTAGTTAATGTGCATTTACTTGCATCCTTTCTTTAAAATTTTTTGCTACATTATAGATTGATGACTGGCATTTTCTACTCACTGTAGATGGGCATGCATTCTTTATAGGTAATTTGCATCAGTTTCTGTTTGGCTTGGAAATTAAAGTAAAATTAAATTGAAGTGAATTTTTTTTTTTTTTTAAAATCATTGTGTATTATCCAGGTGAGCTGATTCCATTTAAAAATAAATGAAAAAAAGATTTCAAAACAGTTTGGTTTGAACAGTTCCTGCACATGTGGTACATCTCTACAGAGATTTCTCTGTTGACTTCCCGGGATACCTCACTGCTCACCTGGCACTTCTGGGCTCTGGAAAACAGCCTGTGTTGAGCTGGGATCTGCAGCAAGTGGGGATTTCCACCTGGAATTAGAATGAGACCAACCAGACCTTAAAGCCAGGTCTCTGGAGGAGGTCATCTCAGCTTCAATTATAGGTATTGTTACTCTTCTTCCTTTTAGCGATTCCAGAAAAAAAATAGACTATTTGGGAGTGTTTGATGTAGGAATAAAGTTGGCAGAGAAGCTTTACTGGGGTAGGGAAAGGGTAAGCTGTCATTATTGTCAGCGTCTTAATACTCAGTCCAGCAGTGGCTCTTTCCTGCTGTGTGGAAAGAAGTAGAGAGCAATTTGTATGACTGAGAGTCGTGTGAAGGCATGAAAGCCAAAAGAATCAGAAGGAAGGGTGGAGTGAGGAAGCAGAAGTCTTGTTTCATGCATCCAGTTAATAAGAGCTGTAAATACTGTAAATACTGTGTATTTACCACAGTAATGGCCCATTCACAACATTGCCTGTAGTCAGAGCAGGACCACATGAAATTTCCATAAGCTGGTAAGGTCTCTGCTGTTACAGGAGGACTCCTGCGAATGGACTGTGGCATGGCTGAAGAGAAGCAAGCAGCTCATT
The DNA here is from genome assembly GCA_013398155.1 of Pedionomus torquatus. Classification (NCBI taxonomy): domain Eukaryota; kingdom Metazoa; phylum Chordata; class Aves; order Charadriiformes; family Pedionomidae; genus Pedionomus; species Pedionomus torquatus. The sequence continues at coordinate 115,821 of VZRU01014814.1, forward strand.
CTCATCTTTCTTTCTCATTCCCTCTTTGTTGTACAGCTTCTGATTTAGTACTAGCTAGAAGACTTCAGAGGAAAGTTTTTCTTTTAGGATAAAACATGTAGAAAACTTGAAGAATTACTTAGAATAATTTAGATGACAACAGTCTTCAAAACTGATGCAAAGAAACATGGTTGTTCATTAGACATCTTTAAAACACTCTGAAAGTGTTCTTCGCTCATTAATACCTATGGGGACTGACTAGAAGGAAACCACTGGAAGAAGCAGATGCAATACATTGTATTTTTGAGATCAAAACCAGGAGGAATGGCTGATACACCAGATGGTTGTGCTGCCATCCAGAGGTACTTTGGCACGCTGGAGAACTGGGAAGGTAGGAACATGAGAGTTCAGCAAGGGGAAACACTGAATCCTGCACTTAAGGAGAAATAACCCCAAACATCAGTATGTGCAGGGGCCCAGCCAGCTGAAAGGCAGAGAAGGACCTTGGGGTCCTGATGGAGAGCAAGCTGGACATAACCCAACCATGTACCCTTGTAGTGAAGGTGGCCAATAGTTTCTTGGGCTGCTGGATCAACTAGACCGAGGGAAGTAATCCTTACCCTCAGTTCAACACTGATGAGGCAACAGCTGGAGAACTGCATCCAGTTCTGGGCTCCCCAGTACATGAAAGACATGGATGTACTGGAGTGAATCCAGGATAGGGCTACAAAGATTAAGGGTCTCAAGCATCCCTTGTAAGATGAGAGCTGGAACTGCTCAACCTCATGAAAAATCTTGAAGATTTCTCATCAGTGTGCATAAATACCTGATGGGAGGAAATGAAGAGGGAGCTGGCCCTTCTCACTAATTCTCACTGACAGGAGAAGAGGCAATGGGCAAAAATCAAAACACAATTCAATCTGAACACTATAAGACACTTTTTTTACTGCGAGAGTGGTCAAACAATAGAACAAGTAGCCAGACAGGTGTGGAGTCTCCATCTGTGGAGGTATTCAAAACACAAGTGGACATGGTTTTGGGCAACCTGCTCTAGCTGGCTCTTCTTGAGCAGGGGCTTAGACTAGATGATCTCTGGAGATCCCTCCCAACCTGCATGATTCTGTGACTCTGTAACCAACAGCAGATTCTAGATTCCTTTTTGTTCTTTTCTCCTCACCAGTGGATTCTGGACCACTAGCACAAATCAGGCAGTATGTTTGGAGAAGGCTTGCTTTATTTCTTTAACCTTGTTGCTAAATAATTGGCCATCTGCTACCTTGATTTTCTTTATGCTCTTTCCAGCGCACTGCCAGCAAGCGCAGTCTGGAGGTTCCTGCTCTAGTATTCACTCACCTGTTTGCCTCTGTACTTTCAGAAGGAACCTTCTCTTCCCAGTACAACCTTAGGTACATTAGTAGAGCAACGTTCATGTAGATTCACATAGAGTACACTACAGAGAAGAGAGACAAAGGTTTTCAAAATAACCTACATTTTAGGCTTCTTCGCATGGTTGTTAGTGAGATTTACAGTTGATACTGTGGGCAGAGAGGTTCTCCTTCACATTTGACAACTTGTACTCATGCAAGGCCACAGAATTGCCTTAATTCCTTTGAATCTGACCAGAGGGGAGCACCTTTGCCCTTTCTCAACTGCAACTATTAATGTAAGTCTTTAATTAGACAACTCTTATCTGAGAAGTAACCTTCTCTTTCTGTGTTTCTCTGTCTATCTTCTGGAACTTGCTGGGACTTCTATCCCAGTGTAAGGGAAGAGATCTAGTGTTTAAGGACTTTTAAATTAAGTCTTGTATTTGCAAGTGAAAATGGTCCCTCAGAAGACTTAAGGCAGGTCCTTCTGCAGCTGAAATCTGTGGTGCTGAATCTGCTATGCACTCTCCTGTGCGGAAGGCTCATGGTACATGCGTGCCTTCAGGCACTCCCATTTCCAATGTATGTGCCCAGTCTGCTAGAAGGCCTTGTTGAGCAGGGCTGGATCTCCAGAAACAGATCCTGTGCTTATGGCAGTGCTGTTGGACCATTTTGTGGCATTACACAGGTTGCTCCAGCTCACGCCGTTTCCTATACTGGTTCTATTTGTCCAACTGACCAAACTCATTGGTTTGCAAATTGAGTTATCAGAATCGGACTTTTGGTCTCTGAAGCCAGAGGCTTTTCTGTATTTGTCCTTTGCTAGAGTTCCTGATTCTCTTTTTAAAATCTTTTTCCATCCTTGCTGAGAGTTTTTTAAATTATTCCCCTAATAAGAGTTGGACTGCAAGCTCTAACCTTTAGTGTCTGAAGCACAAAGGGTCACAGAAAAACATTGTTTCTGTGGGATACCTGTCCTACCAGATAAATGCTATTTAGCTGCTGATGATTCTTGTGTTTCGTAGAGACTGTTGCATATCCCATCCTATGTAACTCTGCCATGGCCTTAATGTGCGAGTGTCCTGACCCTGCAATATGAGTAAAAACTATCACAGTGGTTTCTAGTCACTTAGGAGCTTATAATACAAAGCTAAAGAACATAAAGGTTCATAAGGACAAGACAGCATTTTCTTGTGTTCTGTACCAGCAGTATCCCTTAAGGCCAGTAGCTTTGCAGAAAGTGATACATGATTTGTCTAATGCCATTATTGCTGGGTAGTACTGTATTATCTTAGCATGTTTATCCCCTGTGTATGCGGGAACACTGAATGGGCACAGCAATCTCAATTACTTCTGAGCTGCCTCCTCTTCTGCGCATGAGCTGCTCTGAGTCAGCACTGAGCATTGTGGTCATTGTTTGTAGACTGTGCTGTGTTGTGTCACCTCCTTGGAGATGCTGGGAGAGCTGCGGCTCTTCTTGGTCAGTGGGAATTGGGAACAACTCCAAGGAAGCCAATGGGATCGCACTATTGTACATGCAGGGAAAACCAGGTGCTCCTGTGGGAGTGTTGTTCTCAATGTTTTTGTAAGTTTCATTCAGACTTTGTAGCTTTTAGGGAGAAGATGCTAATGCTAATTGGTGTTATGTTTGTTTTCTATGTACTTGTCCAGGCTTAAAACTTGACCTCCTTCTTAAGGTGATTTTTTTGTTTAAACCTTTCTGAGTCTTCTGACACCTCATGCTAACTGTATAGAGCCAAGAAATACAATTATTAGTAGACTAGAAAGCAATCAGAGGAAAAACCCTGGGGATGAGATTCTCTGTTGACATCTAGAAAACTCATCCACTCTTTACCCTTCTTTATTTACTCTGGCCTTGAACTAGTGTTTGTGGGGAGCCTAATTTGAGGATTTTATGCTGATACTAAGAAATTACCATTCTGAGTAAAGGCAGAACCCTTTACTGTGCGTGGGAGTGATGAAGTAAAAGGTGCTGTAGGTTCAAGAATTACAATGCCTGCAGATCTGTTTTGCCTTAGTGATAGTTAACACATACAGGGACTTGTATACTTTGATAACTGTTGAGAACAGCTGGTTCTGGCATAGCCGTAAGGTCTTCTGCAGTCAGATTTTTCAGTACTTTCATCTCATTCTCTAGAGCAACACCCATTAGAGGCACTCATGAGCTGATAATGAAGAAACTGGTCTGCAAATTCCTGAAATAGATAAGCCTTTGAATTGACTTCAGTAGACTTTAGATCAGATCCATGGGTTTGTTCATCAGCTTCACAGTGAATTCTTCCAGAAGAGAAAAATTCACTGTGGGATCTTCCAGCAACCCAGCCAGGGCTTTTTGCACAGAAAACCTGGAACAGAAGTGTGACACAAAGATGTGTTTTGACAGCACAGTTTTCATTCTACTGTCCTTTTATAATCACCAGTTCCTGCCTGAGTTTGAAATTGAACTCTCTTTCAGGACATACTTAGCCTCAGCCACTCTGGTATGAATTTCCAAATGATGAAGCTGGGTATCAGAAGGTGGGTTGCAGTGTGCATGTTTGTATTTATCCAACTACCTTTCCTCTGAAAGGAAATTTAATTTGCTTCATTTTCTTTCTTTGTTTTTGCAGAGGCACAGCTGACCGTGCTCTCTAGGTATTACATAGTTTCTCATAAACCTTACCTTAAATTAATGAGGTGCTTGGGCCTTTTTTATAACCGTGTGTTGACTATGACCCCCTGCTTTCCTCTCTCTGTAAGGAACATGGTGAACCAGCTGTAGTGAAGTTTGTACTACATGAGCAGGCAGCTCCCGCTCTTGGTGTAGAAGTCGATAAATGCTTTCAGCTCCATGCTGTGACCCGAGCCATTACTCTCACATTCAAAGAAATGCTTTTGAAAATTGGGTGGTTTTTTTTCTATGCATGTTTCTGTTTATTAAAATCATAAGAGTCTAATTTTTTTTGACCTTTAATTCTTTTGATGAGACTTTACTTTTTTTAAGCCAGAAATCAGTTTTCAAATGGCCTTTCTTCCCATTGTCCTAAGCAAGAGGCCAAGAGTTTCTCTCATTCAATATAATTAAGAAAATGTGGTATTTCCTACACTATTTACAGAGGAACATATTGCAAAATGGGAAAAGCAGTCTGTTACAATTGCGTCACGAGATCTCTGCCTTCCCAGTTTTATAATGCATACAATCCACTATGGAGGACAGGAAGCACTTTAAACATTTGCTTAAATGACTACGGAGGCAAATGTGTCTGGCTCTAGGAGTCATGTGAAAGTATCAGAATCTTATTAAAGCTATTTATTTCAATTTCTTTCCATTTCCTCCTGTGGAGCTGTGTTCTGCAGTCCTGTAAGTCTGCAGTTAGTACACAGACCTTCCCTCGGCCTCTTGGTCCTCCAGCAGCTTCAGGGACACTCTCTCTTCATCCCCCTCCCCTGTCCCCTTGTCTAACCTGCAGCCAAGGCAGTACGATTGGAGTCTGCTAGGAGTTCAGGCTCATGCTGACTGACTGGCAAGGCATTTTTCTCTTAGTTAGTCTGAGTGACCGAATGCCAATCTGCACCCTTACCTTTCCTCCTGTGTGGGACAATTCACAAGGTCTCCCCGTAGCCAGTTGCTGAATTTTCTTGAACCTGTTACTGAGGGCTCACTATTGAATTTATTTGGTGTTTGCCATCAGGATCCAAAGTTGTTGATTCTCCTCTTGTATTTGATGACATGAAAATGTATGGTGACAGTATCTCCATAAATGACATTAACATAAAGGCCTCACAGTCTCAAAAATCATAGATAATGAAGTTCTTTAAAGCTTCATTAGATGGTGTTGTCTGAGTACAGGAGAAAGAATGAAATCTGAGAGGGAAATACAATGACAACTTAGGTGTAATATATCCTACTTGGTAGATGCTGATTGACTGACAGGATGATGTGCTTGCAGGTTTGGGCTAGCCACAGCATCTGTTGTCATCTGCCTGAACTTATGCAAAGCATTTGATACTGTCCCGCACAACATCCTAACCTCAAAATTGGAAAGTCATGGTTTCGATGGATAGACCACTCCATGGATAAGGAACTGGCTGGATGGCTGCACCCAAAGGGTTGTGGTCAATGGCTCAATGTCCAAGTGTTCCTCAAGGGTTGGTACTGGGAGCAGTGCTATTTAACATTTTGGTGGGAGACATGGATAGTGGGATAGAAAGCACCCTCAGCAGGTTTGCTGATGACACCAAGCTCAGTGCAAAGTCAACATGCTGGAGAGAAGGGATGTCATCCAGAGGGACCTTGCCATGCACCTGGAACATGGCAGTCCCAGGCACAAATACAGGTTGGGTGGAGAGCAGTCCTGAGGAGTAGGACTTGGGAGTGCAGTGGATGAGAAGCTCAACATGAGCTGGCAGTGTGCCCTGGCAGCCCAGAAAGCCAATCACATCCTGGGCTGCATCAAAAGAAGCATGACCATTAAATCACGGTAGTTGATTCTACCCCTCTACTCTGTGCTCTTGAGACCCCACTTGGAGTACTGTGTCCAGCTCTGGAGTCCTCAACAGAGAAGGAACATGGACCTGTTGGAACAGGTCCAGTGGAGGGCCACAAAGGTGATCAGAGGGATGGAGCACCTCTCCTATGAGGACAGGCTGAGGGAGCTGGGGCTGTTCAGCCCAGAGAAGAGAAGGCTCTGGGGAGACCTTATAGCAGCCTTCCAGTATCTGAAGGGAGCCNTAGGCCTTCCAGTATCTGAAGGGAGCCTACAGGAGAGCAGGAGAGGGACTCTTTGTCAGAAAGTTTAGTGAGAGGACAAGAAGTAATGGTTTTAAACTGAAAGTAGGGAAATTTAGCTGAGATATTAGGAAGATACTTTTCACTATGCGGGTGGTGAGACGCTTGAACAGGTTTCCCAGAAAGTTGTGGATGCCCCATTCCTGGAAGCGTTCAAGGCCAGGCTGCATGGGTCTTCGAGCAACTTGGTCTAGTGGGAGGTGCCCCTGCCCATGGCAGGGGGGTTGGACCTCGATGATCTTTAAGGTCCCTTCCAACTCTAACCATTCTATGATTCTACATAGGAGAAAGGAGAGAGCTATATGGAAGAAGATTATGCATGTGATAGATGAACTGCAGGAGACAAAAGAAGCTAGTGACAATGGGGGCAGTGGTCCACAGATGTGGTGAGAACCTGTTGGGATGGGATCTCATTAAGGAACATGAGGAGGATCCAGGGGTTTATGGTAGACAATGAATTTAAATTTAAGGGTTTCTGACCCTAAATGAAATCTGCAAATGATCAGTCCTTCTTAGTGCTACTGGGTACAAAACAAGTTGTCCTTGGGAAAAAAATCTGTAGCTGTAGATCAATGTATGCTATCGTTTTCCAACACGTTTCTCCCCTGGCTGTGTATGTGAAGAAATAACCCATTGCCATTAACAAACCCTTCTGGAATTCATGGGAATTGGGATGTGCTGCATGTGCTTGTGACTTGCTGCTTGCCACCTTGTTCATAGCATGGGTGCAAGTATGGTTAATCCAGATCACTTCTTGAGCCTGCAGTGCAGCATATCGGCAGTCAGTGAAAATCCTGTTAGGAATCTGTCAGTGGGTGATTAAGAGATGTCAGAGGGCAGAGTAAGCTGTATCAGCGCTGAGCCGGGTAGATGAAGTGTTCTGTGGTGAGCCTAATCTTGTGAAGAGCAGGACCTTTGTCTTCTGTATAAAGGTTTTCCATGGTAACCCTCCTTTTTAATTAAGTTCTTAATATACATATAACCTAGCTGAAACAATCTTGGCTGATGGGAGGGTCAAAAGGGTGCGAGGACTTTCTGACAGAGGAAGGGTGGAAAGGTGTGGTGAAGAAGGGGAGACGTAAGATATGAGCACGGAAAATAGGATTAACATCAGCTAAAAGCACACGTGAAAAGCAGTTTATCTGCTGTTTCCCCTCCTCCTTCCTCACCTCCTCTTTCTCTGCTGCTCATAGTTCCCTCCTTGTTAGTGCATTAGCCCTTCTCAATAGATCACTGGACCAAGTGGGGACATTGTGGCTCATTACCCAGATGCTACCTAACTATAGCTACGTGTTTTCTAAAAGATATCTTAGGCAGAATAGACAAAGCTCTGCTGGCTTTCTGCTATACCTGAAAATGCCTGTCTTTGGTCATCTCCTGATAAAGATTAATGAAGTCGGAAGGGGGACATGGATGTCATCATGCCTCAAAAAGAGTTTTTCAAGGAAAATATACAGCTCTTGGAAAGTGGAAAGAAAAGCTTTTGACTAGGAAAGTTGAGGGCAAAAGCAGAGTTTTCCCAGTACCCACACAGAGGTGTTAAAAAGGGAAACTTTTTTCTGGTGCGTCAATGGAAAGTTCTGTTATATTTTAATTTACCTTTTCCATTTGAAAGCAATGAAACCATTCTTCTCTTTCCCTGTCTGCAGGGGGTGGGGGTGCTGCCCAAATACTTTCAGGCATACACAACAGGGGCTGAAGTCTGCCCTTCTCCTGTGGCAGCAAAGCTTAGTCTCCCAAGTGTTTTGATATGGGAATAAGGACTTGATCTGTAGGAGCTCAGCCCGCTAGACATCACAAGCTGCTGATAGATCCCAGAGGACTTCAGAGTCTCTGGGTCCCAGAGTTTAAGTTTGGCTGATGAAATAATGGCATTTTACGAAAGCAGCATCCAGTGTGCCCATCAAGGTTTGTGTCCTGGTTCCCTCAGTGTGAGGGTGGCGATTTCTTTAGATACATGAGTGTCTATGGTAAAATGGGAAAGAGAGCATGTGAAAAGACTGAACAGTCACATTCTTTGCAATATTCAGGGGGCACAAAGTGTCTCTGAGAAGTATTGATTTATGAAATATTGTACGAAAGAGACCAAGATAAAAATCAATAGAGGTGATGTTGGTTCTCTGTGTTTTGATCCTGCTGAGCTTGGAGGATGATCCTGCCATAATCTCTGAGGCATACAGTGTAAAACCTGCTCCTAGTGAGCTGCTGTGCATATATATATATACGCGTCTGTCTCTCTTGTTCTCTAATATCAGGCATGCGGATCCAGTCACATCTGAGCTGATGCATTGTTCTCACCAATCTTTGAGCTTAGGTGTGTGTCCCTTTAGCTGGCCCAGCCAGTGTGCATTTGACAGCGCTCGTAGCTCAGGAGAATAAATTTAGGCTGTAGCAATTTAGTGTGCAGCTTCCCTGTGCTATGAGCTGAGGCATGTGAATCCCGAAACTGATGAACATCTCCTTTCATGCTCCTACTGAGCATTTGAACTCTGGCTTTAGTCTTACTGTAATTACAGTTTATTCAATTTAGAAACAGTTATTGCATGAGCCCTCAGAACAGCCTTATAGCACTGGAATCTCTCTGTAGAAAGCCCATGGTCAAATTATTTCATTACTAGTGTGGGTAGTTCCGTCCTCATCCTTTTAGATTTCTAGACAACCCTATACCTCCTTTCCCCATATGCAATTATAAATTGATACTGTATAATTTGCCTGTCACTTGATATAAGGCTCTGTTTATTTTAAAGGCAATAATTAGAGATAACAATTGCTATAGAAAAATAAACATCTGTTCAATAAGAAGACTGAGTAATTAAGGGCAATTATTGGTTTCCATAAGTAGGATGCTCAGTAACAAAGTTTTTTCCAGTGCAACTAAGAAGAGCCTAAGATTCACGTACTAGGAGACCAAACACCTACATCCTAAATGAATTGGGCAATGAAAGGGAAGCTATTAATAAGAAATTTTAATCTAGAATAATTAATAATAAATTTTTTATCTAGACCTTTCTTTCCAGATTGTATTTAAGATGCAGTTTCCCTGGTTGTAACAAGTAAAACTTGCATAGGGTTTAGATCTGTTTCCAATGTGCTTTGCAAGGATTAATCAGTTAATCCTTATACAGCCCTTGCAAGGCAAGTAAGTGTTACTATCCTTGTTTTACGGCTATGGAAATTGTGTTGCTCTGGGCCAAATTTTAATCTGTTTTCCACTGTTGTGGATCTAAAGCAACTTCACTGCAGTCAGCAAAGTTAGACACTACAACTGAACTGATTTAACCCTAATTGAAACTAGCATGTTTGTGAAGATAACTGAGAATAAAGAGCAAGAATATTACACTTTAAGCATTGTCCTACGCTCCACTTGATTTGTATTAAGGCTTTTGTTTGCTTTAAGGATTGATTTTCTAAACTGGCATTGCTGAAGGTTTACAGATCTTCCAAATGCTACAGCATGTAGTGTTCAGGAATGAGCATCCATAAATACTTTTAAAATTTACAACAGCAACCTCCAATTTGTGGGAAGAAATTACATGACTTGTAGATAAAGATGGCACGTACAAAGCTCATATACAGCAACTGTGTACACACAGTAAGCTTTTTAAAAATCGGTGTACGTGGGTTTGTTCAGCCTTTTTATTCCTCCTTTAATCTAGACAGTTTGTTACCAGTACTAGTCTGAGCCCTGAAGTAAACCACAAACGTTTGTGTCCTGCAGTGCCTAGATTAATATTTGCAGAGTATTCATTGACTTGAATTAATTGGCAATTAGCTAACTCAAGTTAAAAGAGGAGTGATATTTCTCTCCAGATGTCCTGTTAATTGCTCATCCAGCCAAAATAGATACTAGTGGCCAGTCCAGACCTTTCCACTCAGATTTTTTTAAGAACCTTTTTGATAGTGCGCTCTGAGATGAAATAAAGAGCAAGGAGTGTGGCTAGTTTCCCTACTACAGGAATTCATCAATACTTACAACTAGGATGTTGGTTTGGTTTTAATTAAAAAAAAGAAAAAAGAAAGACCTCCATTTAACACTGGAAAAATCATATGTATAAAATGTAGCAAATGTACCTAATTTTTCATTCCACTTCTTAAAGTAGTTATTTGCCTTATGGTTAAAAATCAAGATAATGAGTTAGTTGTGTTTAACATTTCTGAAAGACTGTGGGAACATTATTTATTAACAGTGAATATACTGTAAGTGCTGTATTTAAACAACAATGTTGTTTCATTATTTATTAGTCTCTCTCCCGAAATGATAATTTGTTTCAGATCGATGTCTTTGGCAGACTCCAAGTATGGACTGTTTCTCAGTCCTCTTGTTCCCAGAATGTTTCTTTCTCTAATGAAGAGTTGTAACAAGGGGATCATTAATAAGGTGTTACTGTCCACAGTTATGTTCCCTCATGCTGCTATTTTCACAGCTGTAGAGTAGATATGAAATAGCACCAGCTCTCAACTATGAGTGTTTTATTCGGTCTGCGTTAGAGATAATTACTACAGAAAATGGAAGGCAAAAGGAAATCGGCCTTTTCTGTAATCCTGTCCTTGACTGAAAAGTCATAGGTATGATTGCCAGTTACAGTATAGGCCATGGAGAGTATTTTCTGTGGTCAGGGATTCACAGTGAGTATATTGTCTCAGTTGGACAGAAGCTTTTGTTTCTCCATCCCCACAGCATGTTCTTCTTGGGTAAAATAAAGTATTCCTATCTCTGCTGCTTCAGGGTAGGCTGTCCATCTGTCCAGCTGATCTAAATCTGTCCTTTGCTCATCACAGAAGCTCCTGTCCTTTTCAGAAAAGATCTGTGTATCATGAAACACCTGCAGAGTGGGAGTTTACCAGCAGAAAAATGTGCAGGCGTGGTTGTTAGCAGGTCAGTGCAGCATTAGGCTGGATCAGGCCTGTACGCTTCCCTTTGCTCTTCTTCCCTCAACAGTGTCTTTCCCTTGTGTCATCTGAGGTTCCTCATGCTCATTGCTTTTCAATTCATGGCTTTTAATTATACATAAATGACAATGTTAGCTTACGCATCCCCTTGCTTTTCAGCATATTCATTTTTCTTCACTGTTCCACAATCTGAAATTAGAGGGCTGGTTCTGGTGCTGTTCAGTGGCTAAGATCAGAACCAGCTCACTGTTTGCAGCTTGTAGGATGGAACAGCCTATTTGAAAGCCCCAGCATGTCAGTGCCCGAGAGCCCCCAGGAGCCACCGATGGATGGAAATCTGAAGTGTGGGTGGGACAGTCATATGAGTGGTTGAGGGAAATTTCAAGTGCTTGGTTCCCAAAGCATATTAGATTTTCTGCCAGCACAGACCAGAGTTGACTTTAACAATCATGAAGGCTACTCATTTGGTGGGTTAATTACAAGTTCAAACTCTTTGTTGCTTGGTAGACTTGCTTTAAGCCAAGGCAGTGCAAAATATCCTTTTAGTGGCAGCCTTGTTTGTTTACCTATAGTGACTACATAGATACCTGTGCTGGCCTGAATGTATGCATAGATAAGCTTTACAAGTTAAGTGTATAACTTGTTGACACATTTGTATTGGAGGTTTGCTATAGGTTTGAGGTGGTCATTAATGTTTGTGTATAGAGGAGAGCCAAAACTGTGAGGTCCACAGCCACTTCCATGATCCTGTAAAAGCACCTTGGACACTTGTTTCTAAGCAGGCATTTCTGTCACTTTTATGTTGATACAAGCTCAACAGTTTACTCACATAGTTGCTTCTTATTCTTTCTAAGGACCTGTCATTATGTGGATATATAATGTATTTTGAATGGTTTTGTTGTCTGTTGTCTGTGAAAAGAGTTAAATTCCCATGTAAGTCATCTCTCAGTAGTTATACACGAAGACTAGAACTGCAGGACAGAAACAGAAGTCCTGAGTACAAGCCCTTCCTGCCCAAGCTCAATTACAATTTCCACTTAGTAGCAGGAGGGCCTTATCATGGAGATGGACTTATGAAGAGGGGAGTTTTTTGGTTAGGCTGGCATGCAAATGTCAAAAGGAGGTGGCTAGGAGAGGGGAGAAGAGGTAAGGCAGAACAATGTGTTTTATTTTTATCCTAAAATTACATTCAGCAAATTTACTACAGTGAAAAGTGCTGTCTTGGACTGTTCGGGGGGGTTGTCTTAAAAGTTCTGTCTATCTCCACAAAACAGACAGCGGTGACAGTGCAATTTTTTTCTTGATTTTCAAAATGGGAATCGGGAGAAGAGGAAAAATGAATTAAATCTCACATGTGTTTTCTCATCCTGTCCTCTGGTACCATGGTGTGAATCAAGAATGACTTTTTCAGGTCAATGCAATTAATTCAATATAAAATCAGTGTAATTCGGTATCAACATGATTTTTTTTGCAAGGTGTGCAGTATCTTCTAACTTTTTTAGTAGAGTAAACAGAATGGTTTCATCTTAATTTTTTAGTTCCTTTGTCTTTGAGTTTAGGTTAGTAGCCAGAAGGACAGAGGATGCTGTGAAGATTGCCTGTACAGCATGGTGGTTTCTCAAAAGTTCATGGTTAAAACCCTTCTATGACTTAGTGACAGGGTGCTTCAGGGAGGACAAAGGAAAAATAGTTTACAGATCAACCAAGTTCAGTGGAACAGATATCTTGATTTGGGAGCAACAACATTTGAAATCAAACCCTGAAGTATGAGGTACCATAAGCCTTTATATTTTCTTCAGGGTGAAGGACCAGTTACAGAGAGCAGTTGTTTGTCACCTTTATTGACCTCTTAAAATAATTGGTCTGCAGCACCTTATAGTATAGGTCCTGGGAGTCTAGATACAAAGAACGGAGCTAGAAGTTCTGCTGAGATTTGAAAGCATACCAAGTGCTGCGGTAGTGCTGTCACAGTGATGTAGAGCCGTGGCTTGTGCTGGAAGCACGAAGGAAGCAATTGGCACCAGTTGAAATTGTGCACACTTTTAACAAAGCGGTGCCGAGCAGCCACTATCCAAAGACTGAACAAAGCCAAAGAGAAGCAGCATAAGTAAGTCTGCAGCTGCTGTGAATGGTGAACTTAGAGCCAGTAAAGCTATGGGTGATATTATAAATTGTTAAAAAACCAAAATTCAGACAGAAGAGTGAGGATTGGCCGGGCATCACAGTATCTTCCCCAGCTGCACTTCACGGCTGCTTCCGGCAAAGAAGAGGCTATTGCTACACACAGTTTCAGATGGGTTTGTCAGTGTGCGGCATTCTTAATTTTTGTGACTTGTTTATATCATGGCTGAAAGTAAGGATGTCAGCATTTAAGCAGATGAGACTGAGAAATTATGTGACTAGAAATATCCAGAACACTTGAGCACACCATAAAAGGGATGTAACTGGAGGCAAGTTGGGAGTTTATTTCTTAGCATAATAACCAGTGATTAATGTTTCCAAATTTATAATTAACTATGTAGCAAAAATATGGACAGGTAGCTGCAAGAGATTGCTGGAGTCCCTGATGAATCTCCAGTTCGCTTCAATGGTGACAGTTAATAGTAAGGCAATAGTCTATATATTCACTCCTAGATAAGAAGTGTGAAGTCCTGTGTTCATCGTTTTGCTGAACTTCAGATCTGTTACGTTCAATTTGCAGATAAAGCAACGTGTTTGGCTTTGTGGTTTGCGTCAAGGAATGGGGTCAGGATCTTAACTGCAACCCAACCTAGGAGTTGCCAGCTGAACTAGACTTTTTCTTGCTGTGCAGTGTCATTGCTTATAAATGCTCTGTGAAGCCCAGCAGGTTCCAGTGACACCGGGGAGGTGCCATTTCTTCTTGCTTTAGTTGTAACTGAATTAAACTGAATGGCAATTTGGCGTATTGTGTGTGGAGTGGGATGGAATCCAGCCTATCATGTGTTGTGCTGCATGTGCACGTTTGGCAGGAGTAAAAGCTGAAGCAAACAAGATCTCAACAGAATAGACCTACGAAGTACAATTTTTCTGGGTACAAATTTTGTTAATGGTGATAGAGTTGGGAGCTTAGGGGAGTATCTTAAACTCACTTGTGGGAGATACCTGAATGTACTTTCCTTCAAGTCAGCAGATTTAGGTCACATTTTTGGAGAAGATAATGCTTTGTGTATGTTACTTACTTCTTTCTTTTAACTCTTAAACTTTTGTTCCATATTTTGGTAATGGATCAGACATCCTGATCCTGTCAGGGATATCCATATCCTTTTGCCAATATAATCATTAGCAGCACTCTTTATTTGAGGACAAGGATAGAGTAAATAATAACAAATATGAAGAATTCAGAACATTACTATCATATGTTGGTGTTGCTCCATGCCACAGTGGTGTTCATCACAGTGTTAGCTTCATACAGCAGCATAAGTTAAAACAGTAAGGGAAAGCATAATTAAGTACCTTTTAATTGTGATTGTGAAAGCTTTGGAAGGAGTTAGAAAAACATAGAGGCCATGTCTGCACTACAGACTTTTGACCATCTAGTTTTTTTGATTTCTGAGCTTTCACTGATGTCGGATGTCAGCAAAAGCCTTTATTCTAGTGCAGTTAAATTGGCAGGAGTTTACTTCTTACTGGCAGAACACACTTGGAGTGGACAGAGCTGAAATACAGTGCTTCAACAAAAATACAGCTTTAATGGCAGAAACTGCAGCAGCATTAAGGATGTTGGTGGCTTCACTGCCAAATGATTCCAATGTGGGCTGCACGGTCTTCATTACTCACAAGACCTTATCTGGCTGGAGGAGGCACTGGTGGAAATTTGTTTGCATATAAGCTGCCAGCTGCTGCGTGGTTTACTAATAGCAGAAATCTTAGCAGCAGCTATCTCTAACCAATTCTTCCTTTCTGTTTTGCTCTGTTTCTCCTGCAGGGCTTGTGAAGTTGGGAGTTCACTGTGTTACATGTCAGAAGGTCGCGATAAAAATTGTCAACAGAGAGAAGCTCAGCGAGTCGGTGCTAATGAAGGTAATTTTCTAATGGGGGATTTTTAAAAAAAATCAACTTCTTGGCTCTGTGTCTTCTGTTCCATGCAAAATTAATATCTTTAATTACATATAACAAACATCCCTGTCAGTATTAGGATTATGTGGAGCATAATAACAATAACTTAGTTATGGGAGAGGCTAGGGCAGCTCAAATTAAATGGGAGTATGCCTGTGCTTTGTGAACAAAATAAATGGTCAGCTGCAGAGTTGTTGCTTCTCTGCTGGGGCAGATGTGTGCTGGGCATCTGACTTCACCGCTGCAGCAGTGCCTAACAGTTGCAGCACACTGCGGGCCGAGGTGTACAAATGTCAGTAGGAAGAGATTTAAGTGAATCTGGTGAATCTGTTGTTTGAATACGCCTACTGCTTGCTCTGCTGCATGGGTTTGTAATGATCTGATGTGCCAAGGCCCATGACTGCCTGAAGCTGTTGTAATTCTGTTAACATTCCCCAGAGCTGAGCCATTGGAAACCATTAAAGTGTCTGTCCCGATGGTCCCAATGACTGTAGTGTACAGAAGAGCTTAATTCATTTTTTACCTCGCCTTGTGATATCCATCTTCTCCTTTACATGAGTGTCATTGATTGATCTTGGAGACCTAAAAATAAAATAAATGTATGCATAAAAGTTTTCCATGTGAATTGGTGACTAGAAAAGCTAAATTCAGCTTGATGGAAAGGAATAGAACTGTACTGTAATCAACAGAATTCCATCAAGCTCTCACCTCCAAATGACACTGACACTGCATGTGACATGGAGCGCTTTGTTGAAGTAGCTTCCCTATAAGCACGTGGAGCATTTATCTATACAGTGCTGTTTCTTATATGTACTTCTGTCAATTTTTCTCCTGCACAAGTAAGTATAGCAATCTTACTAGCAACAGAAGGCAAATGGAGATGAAAGGAATGTGCAGTCAGTGAATGTTACACATACGATGTAAGCTTATTTTTTTCAGAGAAAGATTCTTATGGTTTATATTTAATTGTTATGTGTTCCGACTTACCTTTCTGGAATTTCATTGAGGTATTACCTCTCCTTCAGTACTGTGGATTCAGACAGTCTTCTTATATAGACCAAAAGTTTGAAAGTGGAATAGGTAAGAAAACTGCAACTTTAAAGGAGATGCAGCAGATGAGTGGAATACAATGAAAGCAAACTGTGTAATGGTAAAATCTGAATGGGACTTTGAATATATTCCAGAGTAGCACAGTTGGAATATTTTTTATAAACACGAACATTTTGTTTTCTGAGAGACGCTGTCTGGTATCTGTATAAAACACTTTATTTACCTCATTGATTTTCAGAGTAGGAGGCAAATCACTTAGCATAGCTAAGTGATCTCTCTGCTTTAGTTGTGTTGCATTACCTCAGTTATAGTATGAAATCTGAGTAGTGAAATGGTGCGTTAGGCCCTTGTATACACAGCTGCATGCTGAAGCATGCCATGTTTTCGGTAAGATTGTACAGCATCTTTCTCAGAAAGAAACCATGCGTTACATGGTGATTCTCATTTTCAGACCATTCGTGGTGAGATTTTACTCTTTCAAGGATTCTGTTCTGTGTGCTCAGGAGGTTGGAACAACAGATGGGAGTGAAGTGGTTTGCCCAGTTCCTGCATAAACTCAGTAACCAGATGTCTTTTCAGGAATGCCCTATGTCTGATGGTTACAGACAGGGCCTGAGAATTCTAAGTGAATTTGGAATTGACTGTACTGTTAGCCAGCTTAATCCAGCCTGGCCAAAGGGGGAAAAATGCTTACAGCTTTCGGTAATCCCAGTGTGACCATTGCAAGTGTCCAGCTGACAGCTTGCTGTGTGGAGTCAGCAGCCACAGGGAAATAGCCAATAGTGAAGCCAAGTCATAGTGGTGTGGTGGCATTCCTACTTTGCAAATCTTCTCACTATCTTATCTGTTCCAGTGACTCTCTTTGCCAGTGGGCTGTGCAGAACAGTCCCTGGAGCCAAATGATTCAAGACCACAGCTTCTCTCCCAAGCCAGGCCCAGATTGATGGATTTTACTTTAATCCGTCCTTGGACAGAGAAACTGGATCTGACAAATACGCACACCTGCCACATGAAGCTGCAGCTCTGTAGCCATTTATCCTAGAGCATAAGGAAGAAGTCTGCTTGTGGTCTTTTCAGCATCTAAAATGACAGGCACAAGCATATACAGCAGGCTGCTTTCTCTGCTGTCATTATTCTATTTTGACTTGCTTCTTATAGCTTTCATTTTGCAGTGTTTTTGCAGCATTTTATTCTGTACATTCAGGGAACTGTCCCTTCTTTCTGCAGCTGCTCTTCATCCGAGCTGTGCAGAATTGAGAGGCATTTGGTAAAGAGCCTTCTAATCATAACGTCGTAGTATCGATATTTCTGGAGAGAAGAATTTGGAACTGAAGCAGCTGGTCTCAATTAGCAGAACTGCTGCTATGGAGATGATACATGGGCAAGCACGATGCTGCGCAAGCTGCAGTACGTGTATCATCCAAGCGCCTGCTGCCCTATCAGAGGACAGGGCTGCTCAACGCACACACCAGCCTTTTGCTTTGTCATGCCCTTGCTCGCTGAACGTGGGCTGGGGAGCAGCGTTCCTTTCCCAGCTCCAGCTTGGGGCTCTTTGACAGCCTGGTTCTGGGGCAAAGCTACAAATGCAATTTCACAGATGAGAACAGAAGTGCTGATTCTCTTCTCACTCCTGCTTTCCCACAACTGGTAAAAGCTTCAGCTGGGTTTCTTCAGCCGCAGTGTGGTAACCCCCACAGATGCAGAGACCTGCTTCCTGTGGTGCCTCTGGCTTGCTCTAGAGCAAATTGGCAAAAAGATGTCAGAAAGGAGTGCATTAAAAAGAGCATATTGAGATTAAAATAGGGTTCCTTAATTTCCCTGAATTACTTCTGAATCACTGAGAGGGAAATTAGGCCCAGAAATGCAAGAGCCGAATGTGTCTGAAAAGCAGTAAGCTTTCCTGAACAGGCAGATTCATTATTGATGGTTGCATTTTCGGTACCAGTGCAGGCATTTAGAGTTTATAACTTCAAAATATAAGGGCTAAATCCAGTCTTTTCTCTGATGTGGCCAAAGTTAATTTGGAAACATTGAGGTCTCTCATTAGATGTACTCAGAAGAGTCCTTTCCTCTTTGCTACCTCATCAGTTCTCTTCCATTCCCTCCTTTCAAAGAACAAGCAACAGCAAAAGCTACTCTTTTGGTGATCCGTCAGACGAAATAGTCTTTGGACAGAGCAGTAGTAGGAGCAATGGGAGCATAAAGAGTGAAGAGCAAGCAGGGGACAGCTGGCCTTGGGCTAATTACTCCAACACGCAGGCATCCTGAGAAAGCCACAGATGTCCCAGGCTTGATGACTAGAGCCCACAGCTCTGTGTGTGTGCTTTGTGTGCCTTGTGTTTGTTCTGACCAAGTCCTCCACTGCTGGCCTTGAAGTGAGGCAGGTATTTCCAGGATTGGGGGTTGGGAAAAGACACAGTCCCTTCCACTTGTTTCTTTTGGAGCTCAATTGAAATGTGGGTGGTGGGTTTAGGGGAGGTGGTTTTAGTGCCTTGTGGTGCTAATGAACTCCACTTCTGAAAAACTCCGCAAAGGTGTAGTGTGTGTTCTTAAGTAGGGAGGATCATGAAATGATGGCTGTCAGAGATCAGCGATTGCCTGAACTAATTAATTGGAGGGGTTGGTGGCAGAATCAAGAGTCAGCCTCTTGGAACTGCCAAGATAGCTTATGAAAGCATATTGGTATGTAAGCACTGCATTGTATGGTCTTTTTGTCATCCCTTGCTTCTTCCTGAATTTCTGTTTCAATAGCTACTTATTTCTTACTATCTTGTCCTACTTTGAGTCTTTCCTTCCTTCTTCATTTTCTTTCAGTTGTTATTTTGCTTCTTTTTAATCTCTTCATTCTTTTTTCCTCCACTTTGTGATTTTTTCCGTTCTTTTTCTCTGTTTTCCCCATTTGCTAGAGAAAGTAATGTAATAACTGTCATTGTTTTGTTGCAAAAACTGCTGAAATACAGCATGTCTGGTTGAGGTGCCCATTTCTTCAAGAAAAAAGTTTAGAAATTGGGTGCAATTCAGAAGGTATCTGAGATAGTAAGTAAATAAGAACTCGTGTCTTATGAGAGACTCAGGGGACTCAATCTACTTAGTTTATTGAAGAGGAGGTTAAGACATAACTTAATCATGGTCTTTGAATACTAGTATGGAGGATGATAGAGGGTATTACAGTCTTGGGGACAAAAAACTTACTGGAAACTAATAGTTGTAAGCTGTAGGTAGACAGATTAAATGTAGAAATACTAGGCCTATTTTACCACTGAATGAAGTTACTAATTGGAACAAGCCATTGAAAGCTCTGTCAGGTTTCTCCACTGAAAGATTATTAAAATTCATCTTAAAACTGCTGTGTGTTTTTCTAAAACCTAGCTCCTAGTCCAGCTTCAGCTGTTGGACTTGCAGAAGGAAGTAGATGAAGATGCTTTCCTGATCCATGCTATGTGTTAGCTCTGAGTAGATCTATACAACATCCTCTTTGGCCTTAAAATCCAGTGAGCTGTCAATTTCTAATCACACACTTGACATCTGTAAAAAGTCACTTATTTCTGTCTAGAGCATAAGGAGAGGCGCTTGTGCAAGGTGTCTGCAGAAGCAGAAATTTAGGCTCCCCCACACAAAGTTAAAGAAGGAAATACTTGAGAGCAGTGTCTTCCCTTTGGAATACCTCATTTTCAGACTTTTCAAACAAAAGACTGTTACATTGGCTGACCTAGCTGTCTTCAGCTGCTGACTGGAGGCCTGGTCTACAGAAATCATTACCAGAATATCAGCACAGCATCAGGGAGAAGCTAATCTGAGATAGAAACAGGCTGAATAGTATAACTTTGTTCAAATTCAGCCTTGATCATAACAAGCACAGTTTCCCTGACATTAGTGAAGCCAAGCTTACCAATACCAAACCTGAATTTCACCAAGTCGGAATCTTTTCTTAATGTGTTCAATAGTAGCCTAGTTGTTTTCCAGCTGCAATATTTAGGAGTTTTATTATTGATTGCAGTGAAAATGGGGTTAAGCTCCTACTGAATCCTATGGAACGCCCCTACCATTGGGTACAAATCAACAAAGAAACAAGATTGTATGATTTCACCAGTGAAATCTGTTTAGATAAATCTAGAATACTGGCATCTAAGGTTTTGGAGATGGTCATACTAAGAATAGCAAAGAGGAGGGAAAGTAATTCCTGTTATTAAACAGAAGTCCTAAGAAAAAGGTTTTAAAGCATTCATTAAACTTTCCAGGACTCCCTGAGTAAGAAACACTGTGCTAACTTGCTGCTACTCATCTATTATTCTTCTCATTGATTGGCATATTGCCAATAATGGGAGAATAACCCAGAGGACCTTATATTCATGGCAAAAAAATGATGTAAGGATAAAGGAAAATAAATCTCCCCCAAACATGTATGTATACTTGTATATGTAATACTTGTATTTTCACTTGGTATTGAACATGGAGGTTGCAACGTACAAATGAATATGTTCACGCTTACATGGATTGTCTCTTGCACATCTTCTGCACACGCTTGTTAAAAGCACACACTCCCAACCCTCATTGTGGTTTGTTTTTAACCTGGAGAATTACCACACACTTGTCTGCTTTTAGTGCTGGAAGAGAACAGATTAGAAGTGTCTGCGTGTCTGTGTGTATGTTTGACAGTGCATAGGAGAACAAACTGCAGGAATGATTGGCAGTCATCAAAGCGATGAGTGCACAAACACTCGCCCCCCACCTCTGTGACCCTAGTTTGTATTCCAGTAGCAACCCAGTTAGCACAGCACAGCTTCGTGTATGCGAGTCTCTCTCCTGAGTTCAAAGAGATAAAAAAGCACCTTGCAATATGAAAAGCAAGGGGAAAATAAAAGAGGCTTTTTTTTTTTTTTCCCTGGCTCCCTTCTGCTATAGGGAGTTTGGGAGTAGGGATCTGTTACTGAATGTATAATGCAGAGTGTTTTGTTTTAAACTGGAGCTGGTGGGGAGCACTGAAAGCCTGATCGCTTGTCATATGTTTGAGCATTTAAAGAAGTTGGGTAATTGTATTTTCCTTTACAGAAGAATCACTCTCCGCCCCCACTTTCCACCACACCCACAAGGAGCACAGTTTGAGGTATTCGTAAAGAAGGAAATTAAACAGGAATCATGAGCACATGATGTACCTGTCAGAGGAACAAACCTGTCAAGTATGCACAGTGCCTTTTGCTTTCTAAAGTTAGTATGATCAATTGAGGCATTTGGGCAAGCTATAAAAATAATTGGCCCTATTTTTTCCACCCTACTTTTAATTCCGCAGACTTGTATCATAGCAGTCTGGCTCAAACCTCTGTTGTATGAAACGTGTTCTACCCACAGCTCTGTGTGTGCAAACACATAGGCACAGACAGTCTACCATCCTCGTGTGCTGCCTTGGTTATGCAGCAATAAATGACCCTCAGGAGCCCCAGCTAGAGCTAGTTGAAGTCAAGGAATGCTTTTTTCCCTTCGTTTCACTTGATCATAATCATAATGCCTAGATAGGCAAATAACGGCTCACAAAGATGAGATGTCTAAATGTGCTCTGCCATTTAGTCCTAATCCACCTGTGAAGCTTCTGTTAAGAATTAGCATATAAAACCCCTTTCTGTTCAGCCCTCATCTGTTTCCACTGTAATTGCACCATGGTTGCATTTAGGGTGAGACAGGCCAGTTTGATTTCACGTTGCTTCCTCTATGGAAGCTTCTGGGAATTTTCCTCTTCCTTTGCCAAAGCTTAGTTTTATCAAACTGCTGATTCACTAAAATATCTTCTCTGAAGTAACTTGGGCTCAGTGAATTCCCAATGTACCAAAGACTAGGTTTCTTTTGAACTCTCTCTGGATTCATAGCAGTCTGTTAGAGTCCTGCTTACCATCTCCAAAGCAGAGACCCTGAAATCCTTACCTCTGCAGGGACTTCCACAATCTCTGAGCCCCAGGTTATCAAGCCAAGATGTAGGAAGTTTTGACACAGGCACCAAGAGTCCACAGCTGAGGGGCAAACTCAGCATCTCCAGCTTGAGGCATGTGACCCTACAAAGTGTTGCTACGTAAGGGAGTGGCAGAAAACACCAGGATCCTTAGTTGTTGTGAGACCTGATGCTCAGTCTCCTGGGGAGGACAACTAGTAGGAGTTAACCTGAAAGGCAAGAGGAGGCCCAGATGAAGGGTTGCTTCCAGGCTTAGTCTTGTGGAGTTGGGACATGGAGTATGACAATCTTGAGACCTGCATCCAGAGCTTGTAACCCACTCACTGAAGGTTGATGAAAAATGCTAAAAAGCATTGGCTTTTGATCTGACTTAAGCTAAAACCTCTTTTAATTGACTTTTTCTACTAGCACTTCAACTAGCTCTGTTCTGTGGTTAATTAATCAGTCTGAAGAGGTGCAGGATGAAGACAATTGCTGTCTGCAGAGAGTAGAGGAAGCTACAGGAGAGTGGGTTCTGGTTGAGCCGTAGATAGAACTGGTCACACTTAGAGACAAAAAATGCCTTTTAGATTACGTATAAAATCACTTTGTAAATCTTTTAAGCAAAAATGGAGTTAAGGTTCCATGTTTTTCTGTCCTGAACTACAGAGAAATTTTTAAGTTATACAGCTCCTCATAAAAAAAAATTTCTTGCTCATACAGTTTCTTCCTGGACTGATAGCAGAGCTCAGAGTGAAACTCAGATGCAGTATGAATACAATATTGACCAGACCCTGTGAAACCTGTATCTGCAAGCACCAAATTGACAGTATAGGGTTTTAAAAATTATTCCTCTGATTCTCTGCCAGAATTTATTCTGTTTTTTTTAGAGACTATTATATCCTGGTTTTATGATTTTTCCATGCCAGCACTTGTTCAGTGCTATTGCAAAAGGTTGTAAACAGTTTAGAATAAAGAATATACTGGACGCTCAGTGCTGAAAGACAGCATGTGCTTCACGGGTTGATTTCTTTAAGGACCAAGGGTATCTGGACAAGTGTCGTTTAAGTTGTTGTGTATTTTCTTTTCTATCTTAATTTCTTATTTTCTGGAATGCAGAAGGAAAGAGTTTTGACTCCCATTTTACATTGGTTTCTATTTCACACTCCAGCATCTTACCTGGAAACCTTTTAATTCTTTTTCTTTGTTCCTGAGAACCAGCATTACATCAGAAAGGGCTGTAGCAGTAATGGGACATCAATCCTTAAGTAGACTGTCTGAGACTGGGATTGGCTCAGGTATTTGACCTGGCATCTCTCATGTAGAATAAGCAACATAAACATCAATATACTGATCCATCCCAATTAAGGGATGCAGTCCATTCCTGTATATAGCAGGTAAGCCATTTGAGCAAAGGCTTTGTTCAAAGATTGTCTTAACTGTTTTGCTGAAACAACTGGTTGGTGCCCTTATACACCAGCAGTACCTTTCTGTTAAGCATTTCTTAGCCTCATACAGCTTAGGTTTCCCAGCTCAGACAAAATGTGTCGCCTAATGGATATTTAACTAGTACAACTGAGAGCCAAGGGCTGGCATTGCACTCTCAGCTAAGGGGTACAGGATCTTTTGTGTGTTTTGCATTCTTCTATCCAACATGAACATTTTGCTGATTGTTTGTTAAGTGTAAACCAGGCCTCACTCCATCTATCCCTGCAGTTTGTGCTATTAAGTAGTTGGCACAAATTTGGGGAAAATCTGGGACGGCTCAATCCCAGTACAATTAACTGTTGGTTCCAGAGCTGTCAGTTGGAGCTGGATACAATATGCCATGGGTTTGCTGCTGTCAGAGAAAGACGATTTGTGTAGTTGTAAGTTTTTAGGTATTTGGGCATTTCCTCTTTTACCAGCTTCTATATTTGAAGGCCCTGCCTTGCCTCCTGGCATCCTGAGATGCTGAATCCATGGTTAGCATGTATTTAATATGCTGGTCTGTTCATGAAGAGCAATCCCATAGCAATAAACCACTGTCCTCCCGTGGATGCACACAGCACACATAATTGAGACTCCAGAATTTTAGTTCAAAATTGTGTTTCTTGTCCAACTCTGAAAGAACCTTCCAGGTGCGCTAATACTAAGAGAGCACAAGCCCATGCTCTAGTCGTCCAGCTACCACACAGTGGAAAAAATTGCAGTCATAACATTGATTTTGCTCCGATGTGGGAGAAGCAATCACTGCTTTGTCAGAACACCTGGTATTCTTGAATTTGTGGTATGATATGATATGATATGATATGATATGATATGATATGATATGATATGATATGATATGCTTGCAGTTGCATGGGGAGGCAGCAGCAATGGCTTTGTGCTGTGAGGGATAATGGAGATGTTACCTTAATTCTCTACAAACCATAGACTAGGGGAGATTGACTTTAATCCTGAACTTCAGCATCTGTTGCAGTCCCTCACCAAGTAACATTGGCTCAGTAACATCTCTGTTACGTTACCACGTGTTACTCCTGGTGGAAATAGGGACTTTTGAACGTGGTAAGAAATTCTGGAGTACAGGCTGGCTTTTTCAAGAATTATTGGTGAAAATTCAGCCCAGCAACCAAAATAATTTTCCTTTCTGGAAATTTGTGACTGATGCTCCAGATTAGGCTAAAATTAACACATTCAAAGTCTTGTTTTAGGACATTTTGGTAGGACAGGGGCGAACAGCTGTCAACACTCAAGAAGAAGGATCTGATCGAAGAAACATGTTCATGTTCCTGTTCCTGATGTATACCACAGGCAGAAACATTCTTATATTGCTTTCAGCTCTCAGAAGTACCTCCTCTTCTGTACATTTAGTAGTAAAGTGGTAAGGAAATGTCACTGCTGGAAAGTGTAACGCAACAGAGTTCAGCTCTATAACTCTTTCTATTTTTAGGTTTTCTGTTGCTCAAGGACACAGAAACATGCTTTATCATCTCTCAGATGTGGACCTAACTACAGGAAATAAGTAATAGCAACATGTATAAACAAGTCGGCAACACCTAGTTTCATCTCAAGTCTGTTCATAAGGAACACTCCTGTCTTTTAATGGGGTATATATTTTAGCTTATTCCTCCAGTTCCTAAGAGCTTGTTCTAGCCATCTGTACAGCTTTATTTAACCAAGGCTAAAAGATCTAAAATGAAGAAGAGTCACCAGAAGATGCAAAAAGTGTCTTAGCAAACATACCAGGAGATGGGGATTATGTTACTAGTTTTCTCCATTGTGCCTGAAGCAGTTTTTCAACAGTTGTGATACACACATATTGTTGTGCTATAATAATTGCTAATAGATTATATTTTATGGCATTCAGGAAGTCCGGTCACACCTCGTGTCAGAAACCTGTCACTGTGGATCCTTGTAATAGACTGGAATTTATTATTGCTCGGCAGGCAAAAATCTTCTGTGCATGTCTAGATCGGTGGGTGTGGAGATGGTCCAGCAGAAAGAACGTGCTGTCAGTAGAGGCAAAATAATTTCCCCCAGCTGTGAAATACTTTAGTAAAGTTATTTTTTAGAGATTTTTCTTCTTATATTTCCTTCCTAATACCCTGAAATAAATCCCCTCAGTCTAATGTTCTTATCGCTTTTCTTTGATGAATTTCCTCTCTTTATTCCTGTTCCATCAGCTGTCCCTGAATTTCTTTCCTAAATCCCTTCTGTCCTTTGCTAACCTCCTGTGGTCCCTCACCATCCATAGCAGCACTTTCAAGGCAAAAAGGAAAGACACACATAGTAAGAGAGTGCATATTATCCTCTAGGTATTATGGATTCTTTTTATCCTTATTTCCACCTCTTAAATCAATCTCCGATTTATCAAAACCAGCAAATAATAACATTTGCTAAAGAACAAATGGGTAAGATCATTGGACACGGGACAGAGTGGCACACAGCTGTTCTCACAGTTATCTGGGGTCAAGTTTTCACTTCCTCATGTAGGGGTGTAAATTGTAATTTCAGCAGAAACAGAGGAACTTGGATTAGGGAGTAGTCTTGTGAGGATACCTAAGAATGCCAAACCCTTTCTGGGCAGCAGTGCGCTGTTAATTGCAGATTTGATTGCTCTGTAGTAATAGAATATTCCAAATATAAGAGAGAAGGCATTGGGGAGCTGCCTGGTAGCCTAGCAGAATCAAAAGATGTATTTCACAGGGGCTGAAGTGGAAGTCCAGCAGCAGGCAGAAACATTTCTAAACACGCCTGCTGTTAGTAAAAGAAAACTTCAGAGTTAACCATAAAGCCTTCATTTTTGAAAGGAAAGGTGTCTTTGCTCTCCAGCATGGCTGAGCAAGGCCGGTAGCGGTGAGAACACTTTTAGGTAAAAGCACTGCTGAAAACTGCTTTAGTCTTGAGGAGAGAATGGTACCAATTACCAGTGACTGAGGACATAGTATCAGCTCAATGCCAGGCAACAGCCATGTGCTGCTCGTGTACCAAGAGGGCATATAGTTTATTGAGCCATCCTGCCACCTGGCAACCTGTCACCTTTTTTTGGCAGATACCAGTGACTCAATGTCTTTCTACATCCATTTGGCTGCAGATGCATCACAATACAAATTGAACCCACTTTCAGATTCTCAGATGTCAAGACTGGTGCTAATGACATACTGCTTGAGGAAAAAAGGAGATACCGAGGATGAAGAAATCTAAGATAGCCAGATTGTTACAGGGTATAGGAGTGAAATATTGGACAAACAGAATCATAGAAATAAGGTTTGGAAGGGACCTCTGAGGGTTTACCTGGTACATCCACTCAAATGGGGACTGCGGTTGACATGCGTCAGCCATTGCTTTGTCTTTCTTGGTTTTGAAAACCTTAAGGGATTGAGATTCTTCGACCTCTCTGCACAGCCTGCTCCAGTGCTACATTACAATCCTAGTGATTTAATCCATCCGTAATGTCTAACCTGAAGCCTAGTGCAGATAAGAGGAGAGAGATTGTCCAGCTATCATTGCTATTGCATGCTGTGATGAATAAACTTTTGTTGGTCATCAAATAAAGACTTAAAACAACTGTTTAAAAAGTCTATAGGATTTGGAAGAAAAACATAATGCCTCAGAGAACCATGGAGGTAGTACTATTTGCTGCAGCCCCGTGGTAGGAGCAACCAACCACTGAAATTAAGAGCTGTGTCAGGAAAATTTAGTGCCAAAAGGGGCAGCAGAAGCAAAATTGATGAGTAAAACTGAGAACCTACAGACTTAGCATACAAAGAATGGGTGTCTCAGCAGGTGAAATTAAACATTACAGCAGTAGCATGAAGACAGTTTAGGAGTCTGGTTCAAAGGCTGCTTTACTGAGGGGACTCTGAGGCTTAGCAGCCTAAAAGAACTCATGGTAATGAACACATCTCATTTGGGTTGAATACCATCAAGAGAGCAACCAAATTAACAGGCAAAGGCGGAATGCTTTCTTAGAGCCTACCTGGAATCTTGAGAGGAGATCTCAGCAATCTGTAGGAGGGAACACTGGGAGTGGGATCATAAACGCACTGGACTGGAATAGAGGATATTATGACTAAACTTCTGTGATTTGAGTGATGGATATTAAAATTAAATAAAATTTTAAATGTAGATACAGTTCTGTAACTATAGTTTGAGAAACAACCAGCAGAAAAGAGATGAAATGATGAACATATTGACATACCTTCACTGCACTTGTAAAGAGGTCGTGGCTATTTCTATCTGTGTCATTTCTCACTCAAATTGCTGGTTCTCACAGAGGCTTGACCTCCATCCTCTGATATCATCTTTCCAGCTGTCCCTTTCATTACAGTTTCTATTTCTCTTCCAGGTGCGTGCCCAGTTAGAGATGCTTGGTTTCTCTCCCCTTATTTTTACACATCTTTTGAACAGCAATACCATTCATATAATCCTTAATTTCTTTCTCATTGCTGTAACTCTCTGCAAATACGTTTTTCTTCTCCTGTTTGATTCCGGTCCTCTGTGTATCTCTTCAGATTACCCCCACCCATTCTTATTCACAGCTGCTGTAGTTACAACCCCTGGCAGCTCTGTATCCTCAGATACCAGTTCAAACTTTAGCTGTGATCTGCTAATACCCATATGCCTTCAAAGCTGTTGTTTACCTTTTCCTTAAGCTTTTGGGGAAAAAAACAACCAACCAACCAAACAAACAAAAAACCCCCCAAAATGTAAGCAAAACTAGGGTCTATTTTGTGTGCATTATTAACCTGAAACAACATGCCATGAATCCTGCTGTCATATCTAATGGTCTGATACCAGTTCTGTGACCTTCAGTATGACTGAATATAGAATTTAACACAGCCTAATTTAAAGAAAATGCTGTTAATAGCCAGTCAGAATGATCTGCTCCTTTATTTGCATATGCAAATATGAATTAGGGAATTTACAATGTTTCAACCAGTGTATATCAATGGTTTAAGCATTAATCTTATAATCAGGACTATGACTAGACCCACAGCATGCAATGTAACGGGAGAAGTGAGAGATCTGAGCAGAATTGAAGAATGCAGGGGCTGGCAAAAAGGTTACAGTTTGATAGATTTAATGCATATATAGATATTTAGACATCCTAAGCTTAAAGCCTTTACTTAAACCCTATAGAAATTAAGAACTGTTTCAGGGTTTTGTAGGCCTGGCATATTCCTGAGAATATGTTTTAATGAATTAGTTTTGGTTATGAGATTCAGAAAGCTAATGTTGTAGTAGTTGAAAGATCAAAGTTTCTCCTATATGCATCAGAATGTATTGATGCTGGATGGGAATTTTTAAATTGATTTAGTAGACAATTTATAACAGGTGTTTGTTGCCTAGTAAGTGGCATATGATGCAATTCTGCTAATCAACATGGAAATAACTTCCATTCATTTTCAAGCAAGACTTCTGTGACTCAAGATGTGTATAAAACATACTAGCCTAAGCTCAGAATTATCATAAGAGGATTCTACTCCTCTTGGATTCAGTAAAAGGACAGCTATTTCCTACAGTTCTGAATTTGGCCCTGGAATTTTATTTATAGTGTGTCATCCCTGAGATAAAACTCAGAAGGTCCTTGATCCTCTTGCTGTGAGAAATAATTTTTACTCACCCATGGGCATTTTTGCTCCACCCATTATCTGCATTTTCCAAGCCATAACCTCCTTCTCATACAGATGATTTGATTTTTGTTCATTTTATTTTTAAGCAATTTTCTGGGGATGGGGAGATTTCTGTGCATGTGGAACAGCTGTTAAACTGAATCCTCATTATAGTAACATCAAGTGGCTGGTTTAAACTGCTGACCACCATCATGAGTCATTACGCTAAATGTTCCTTGCTTCTGGGCACCTCCCTTTCTGTGCGTGCCACAGTGATGTGAGAAGAAGCACAGAGGTTTCTGTGGGATGTTGACGTCTCACCCAAAGCACCAAAGGGCATAGACTGCCTGGGTTTGTAATTTAGTCTTTTCCCATAGACTTGAATTCACCCAGTGGGTCTGCTGGTACAGTGCAGTAAAGAATATATAGATCAGAAAACCAGAGTAGAACTGGAATACGTTTTAATAAATAGTAAATAGTGTACATAGGCTTCAGAAATCATGCTTTTGGAAAAGTAGTATGTAGGTAGCACAGACAGTACTTTTGACTCCCAAAATATACTGTAGTATAAAATATACCCAGCATATTATACCTGGTGCTATCTATAAAGCTTCAGTCCCTGGGGAGGATGTGTGGCTCATGAAAAGCAAACTTTAGACAGTATTTTATTTTATCGGAAGGGCTGTTGTCCTTCAGCTGTCCACAGCTGCAAAACCTAAGGCAGCAGGTTTTTCCCCTCTCTGTAGAGGAACCTGCCTTTAGTTCCTCTTCACTGTTACACACAGCATGGGAAGTCTAGCACTTGCTTTGGATGTCTACTGGCCGTCTGCTATGAGGGATGGCTGCATAGATGCATACAATGCTTTCATCACTGCTGTGTTATTTCAGGGTTTTTAGGTACAAAATCTGAAAGGACACTACACAGATGCAACTCCTGAATATATTAGGCAACAGTATTAGTGGACTCACTGCACTTTCAGGGAATTAGCTCAATGGAACAGGTTAGTTGAACAGTATATTTATCTTCAAATGGTAACTAGAAACCCTAAGGGAAAACAGACGTTGTGGCAGCTGTTTTTCTCCCCTTGACTGCTCTGTTTTCCCTTTGTACTCTAACTCTGTCTTGCCCTCAATTAACCAGTTCCTGATACCTGCCCAGCTTTGCAGAATCAACCACTTAATCATAGACAAAGGCTAAACTTTCTTCTTCCTTGAACAGTTTAGCCTTTGAACCTTATGCTCTGTGTGTCTTTTTCTTCCTGTGCTTTTGCATTTCCCCAGTCCTGCAATCAAACTTGTCTTAAGTATCCGCAAGTGCACTTCATTTCTTTTCTTAATTGTTCCCTATGATGATGAAATAACATTACTGGAAAATTAGGCCAGTTTTCTGGTTGCAAGTTAGGGTTCCTAGGCTGCAGCATTATAAACTGTTTGTTACTTCAGAAAACTTGGAGCTGCTGGTGGGAAGTCCATACATGTTTTGGGTTTGAAGCAGGATGAGCCTGCTTTTTGCCTTGATTTTGGAGGGCAGGATACCAGGGAAGTTGAAATGGCTTTGTTACAGTGTACATATCTCCATGACAAACGGGAAGAATCTGTTCCCTGTCTCACCCTGGGCTCTGGCTATAGTCTGATAGCACATCCACAGCTAATTTTCATGATTTTCCTTTTCATTCTCCTTCTATTACAAGTTGAACAAATGATGTGCTTAATTGACAGACTGTTTAATCTTTTTCTGCTAGCCTTACTCTTCTTTTGTGCAAATAACAGATCAGACTTTCCAAGTAGTTCTTCATGTCACAACAATGTCAGAAATAGTCTGAGTGACTAATTGGGCAACCAGAAGTCTTTTTTCCTTCTTGGCCTTCATGCAGCAGTCCCATCTCAGCTAAGACTCCCAGTGTTTTGGAAAACTATGCTTTTCCAAGGTTTCATTTATCTGTAGTGAATTTCCTTTAATTTGTTGCTTTCTCTCCTCACTTACTAACCCCAGAGCAGTCCTTCCATTCTGTTGTATCCCAGGGTTCTGTTTCTGCACCACGTTAAATAATTTGGGAAGTCTCTGCTGCAGATATTTCCAGCCGAAGCCGGTCGACAGCTGAGTAACTGCAGGTTGCATAATTCACAGTCTGGCCCAGTGTAGCTTTTCATAGGAAAACTAAACAAAGCAGATGCCAAAAACAGGTGGCTGTTTTTTGATCAGCAGAGCTTCCCACTACGCTTTATGTTATTGTAGGAGAGTACTTTTTATTTCAGTGGAGTCCTGAGCTCAAGCTAGAAAAGGAGCAGTACCATACACTGCTGTGAGACACCAGCCCGGCACTTTGGAGACCTCAGAGTTCTTACCTCTCAGATGCCTTCTACTTTTTTACTGATCCCGAAGCATGCTGAGAATGAGACTTTAGGAGTTTCAGCCAGAATCCTGTGGATACAAGGGCAGTGTACACAGTGTTAAGGACTGTTCTCTTCATGCTTTTCTAACATTTTTGATAAGGCTCTTGCAATAAGGAGACAGCAAAGAGTTAAAGTATAACTAGTGCTACCTTTTTCTCTTCTCTATACTGATGTGGGGGTGTGTCCTTTTGGGATCTTGAATGCTAGAGTAAGTGTACTTCACTGAAATTAGAAGAGTAGGCTTGGTGCTGATGTACAGCAATTCATTGAAGTGCAGCAGACCAGCTTTCCCATTCCAATTCTCTTGTTGTGTATGAATTTCAGGTACAGGGCTCAATAAAGCTCTTATTTATGTACATTGTTCATAGATCTTGCAATTTGATTTAGGAATTCCCCAGTCATCTCATCTGCAATACAGGCTCTACTTTGCAGAGTTTAGCACTATAGCTAGAAGGCCACTTATCTCCAAAGAGTTTGCCTTTGACCTTGAATTTTCTTGCAGTTCTTAAGTGCTTGTGCAGGTTTCCTGAGGAGCTAGAAGAACCAGTTTTGCAGTATGGCTCTGCTTCTAAATATGTTTATAAGAACCAATGGTATTTTAGATTTTCCTGTTTGTTTTTTCAGCCCGTGGCTTGTAGATTAAATATATCCAAGCTTGCAAGTAAGAAAAAAAGGATTTTCTAATTGCTAGTTCAGAAACTAACTTACTTGATAAAGATACCTGAATGTAAAGCTTCTACACCTGAAGGTTAGTTGATTAGCTTTATTGATGATACAGGAACCCAAGTAAGTATTAGTCCTGTCATGACAGTTCTTACTCTGCAAGGATAGAACTGTTAACACTTTGTGTCATTTGGCTGTGCAGAATTGTCTATGAATACACAACAGGGAGCCAGAGGAAGGTGTTTTTGAAAGCTGTGCCAACCACAGTGTCATAATACTTATGCAATACTGGTACAGCACTGCTGTTGGGAACACAGCCTTATTAGTTATCCTTACCCTATGCAAGGCAAGCTAAATCAGTGAAAACTGTGTTTTGCTGCTACATTGACGGAAGGGGTTTCTGTGCTCATGGCTTTTTTTAGTCATATGTTGTCATGCCACTGTCTGATATAGTCGTGTTGGCAGCGCCCTGAAGTGCAAGCACTTTTCTGGCTGTATGTTTGCTTTTAAGCTCACCTATTACAGAAAGGCACTACCAACTGCCTCGGAGCAGGAAATAGATCGCTCCTGATTGTCCTGACAGTACCAGAATCATTTCATCTGGGGAAAGGACAATCAAAATAAGATACTGCATGATAATCAGAAAATTCGGTCCTGCAATGCAGCACTATGGAAAGGGAAAAAAAAAAAAAAGAGAGAGAGAGAGAGAGAGAGAGAGAAAACAGAACAGTTTGTCTCCCTGCACTATATTAGGGGAATTCAGAGCAAGAGAACTGTGTATTTGGGTCAGCTGAGTCCTAAAGGAGAATTTTCATGCAGTCTTTTCAACCCATTTTCATACATGGTTGTTGAAGATACCAAACCTTAAAGGGGCAAGTATTAATGAGAAATAGTCTTGTAATTGTAAACTGCCTGTTCTGTTGCTGCTGGTATCATTTCAAAAGGAAAGCGGAAAAGCAGCTAAGATACATCTACATGATGCAATACAGGGTCATGCAGAGACACCTAAGTTAGCTTTGCCCATACAGGGACAAAAACACTATAGCTGTATCAGGCAGCACTCAGCTTGGGCTCATTAGGCAGCTTGTTTGGAGGTAGTTGAGACATCTCTGCCCAGCATGGAAACTTCTTAGTTCTCCTCCAAATGAGCTTAGGTTTTATCTAGGCCCGATCTACAGCTCACTAAATTCTGAGAAAGTCTTTCCACTGATTTCAGTGGACTTTGGAACAAACCTGGATGTTGTTTTCAGAAGGGTGTCCCTCAGTAGGTTTGTACTTGTGTGTATGTCATGCGGGGTACTTCTTCTGCAAGGTGTTCTACAGGGTCAGAAGGAAATAAACCCAACTCAATGGGGACAGTAGGAATGGTCAAATACAGAGGAATATAACATGGAGAAAATATCACATTAGTAAGAAAGATGCTTAGCATGACGTCATCTTCTGGCACATTCTCTGTATGAAACAAGACCAAAGTCGAGTGCTCATTCTCTCAAACATCTTCACACAACTCCTGTTATTCCTGCTTTGCTCCAGTAATTTCTGCTTTGCTGCTTTTGCTCCTCTTTGTCCCAAGTGTTTCACAGTTGCCCAGGGTGCCCTCCACACTGCCACTGACAGGGTTGGGTCAGCTTGGATTAGTCTGTTCTCTTCCAGATCTAGCTACAGATTTTTAAATCTAAACTAAGAGATCCAAAGACAGGAAATACTTGCCCACATCTCTTCTTTGTAAAGACCGCTGCTTATTAAATCTAAACTAAGAGATCCAAAGACAGGAAATACTTGCCCACATCTCTTCTTTGTAAAGACCGCTGCTTATAGCAAGCCTGAACCAGATACTCTTCGCTGCCTCCCCAAACCCTTCATCAAGAGTATGAGCATTTAAAAGAAAACCAAACATTTTTACGGGAGGAATAATCAAAACTTTATTTTACTTTGTGAGGGTATTGAAGAATAAATCGATGGTTTCACAACACTGAATTTTCTAAAATGTGTGTGGTGTTGTGCATCAGTTAAGCAGTCTAGCTTGTTTAAAAAAATGTGATTTGGGGTTTTTTTTCTTCTGTTTAAGACTAAGGAAACGATATTTGAGAAAATCTCTCTGCTGCTCATATCATGAGGTTTTAGAATCAGGCAGACTTTTGAAGAGACTTTAAAGGTGCTATAGTGTTTTAATGTGCCAGCTACAAATTGTCCCAGATAGATTTAATTTGTTTACAAAAATACGTGATAGTGGCACAGCAAGAGGGCTTGTGCTTCTCCTACTCAGAAACTGCTGTAGTCACTTCAGGCTTTTGATACAGACTGTAGTTGTAGCTCTTCCTGAGGGTCTACCATAGTTGCCACTGCAGGAATATCAAATTACCCAGGTTTAAACCAGGCTATGCCGTGTTCTTTGCCTGGTCACCCATTCCTTGTCTTTGTCGCCACAGTATATGAGGGGCCATGCTAGACTTTGCCTGCTTTGCCAAGTAGCCTGACACAAAGTGAACATGAAGCAGCTGTGAATTAGTCCTGGAGATCCTCACAGTGGAGTTAGGGGTAATGCTTGTATGTGAACTGCTTGTGATTAATATCAAGTATGTCTTTTTTTAGCAAGAAGCTGTCATCTTCAAAGTTCCCCCCCACTTCATCTTGCTCATTAATTTTAATTTTTTTCCAGTCTTCCTGTTAAAAACGAATTCTTAATGAGTGCTTCTGCTATTTAAAATGCCTCAAATTCCCTCTGTAATGATGCCTCTCCATCAAACTGAAAACACATTCTTTGTAAACAAAAAACAAGACCTTGTGGCGTGCAATTTGCATACCTTCTATGGCATCTTTTAATTTATAGTATTGAAATTTATTTTTAATTTGTTTCTATCTATTTCATTCTGGCTACGCTGAGTGAACACGTGATGTTGATGGCTAGTTATCATTTATTATTTACTTGGCCTCTGTCGAAAAAATGTTCCTACAAAAGCAGTGTTTGTAGTCCCTCTGTCTCTGAAGTTTGAATACAGTTTGACTTGTTAGTAGCAAATGATTCTTAGTATCTGTGTTTCACTATCATACGGAGCTTTGGAAATGTATTCTAATAATTGCTTTCAGTATTTTAGAACTCCATTCCTGCACTTGGACAGAAGTTTTAATCCCATTGACTTGGGCAGGAATAAAATAATTACCCAGTAACTTCAGCTCCGATTGATATCAGAGGAAGTTCTGCAGTACATCTTTTCCTATCAGTACACAAAAATTAATCTCTTTGTAGTAAATGTATGATGTCTTTGGATTAGCCAGAATAGCAATGAACTGCAGTGCAGAAGCAGAAGGCAACCCCTGGGATGAGAATCCAGCAGCATACTACTCCCTTTCCTTGCAGATGGACTTTTTAGCCAGTGCAAAGGCATGCTAACAACTCCTTAGCTGTGTATGAGTTACGGCAGAGACCCTTAGCATGGTGGCTGGC
Source organism: Pedionomus torquatus (assembly GCA_013398155.1). Lineage (NCBI taxonomy): Eukaryota > Metazoa > Chordata > Aves > Charadriiformes > Pedionomidae > Pedionomus > Pedionomus torquatus. The sequence continues at coordinate 151,489 of VZRU01014814.1, forward strand.
TCTACGCCACAGTAGTTGGCAGTAAAAAGAAATATATTGAAGGCAATAAGTGGGCCTCTACAGAGCCTCATGCTCTCTCTCTTCCTACCTACATCTTTAGCCACAACAAGTATAGAAAAGATGGTTGACTATCTTTTATCCTGCTGTACACTTGAGATTGAAGGGGTGCAACCTCTGATGGAAGTATATCTTTGTCTATTGAGTTTAGCCTTGAAAGCCTGACATCTTTACAGGAGTTGTTGAGTCTTATGTTTTAGTCACCCAGTTCAAAAACTACCTTCTTTGATGAGGTCTCAGATTGGGGATTCAAATACAATAGTCACTTTCAAAAATCATAGAATCATAGAATCATCAGGGTTGGAAGGGACCTTAAAGATCATCGAGTTCCAACCTCCTTGCCATGGGCAGGGACACCTCCCACTAGAGCAGGTTGCTCAAAGCCCCATCCAGCCTGGGACTTGAACACTTCCAGGGATGGGGCATCCACTTCTCTAGACAACCTGTTCCAGTGCCTCACCCCCTCTTCTAGTTTAAAACCATTACCCCTTGTCCTATCACTACATTTCCTGACAAAGAGTCCCTCTCCTGCTCTCCTGTAGCTCCCTTCAGATACCGGAAGGCTGCAATAAGGTCTCCCTGTAGTCTTCTCTTCTCCAGGCTGAACTGCCCCAGTTCTCTCAGCCTGTCCTCATAGGAGAGGTGCTCCATCCCTCTAATCATCTTTGTGGCCCTCTGCTGGACCTGTTCCAAAAGTTCTATGTCCTTTCTCTGTTGAGGATTCCAGAGCTGGACACAGTACTTACCCACAGCCAGACTGCTTGCTCCTACATCCTCAGGTGCCACAGCCACAGGTGACACATGGAAAAAAAAAACCTATGGCTGCAAATTTGTCTGAAATACAGCCAGTATTTAAATTGAACATTTTATTTCATTATCTTAAATGATGAACAGCACTCTTCCAACATGTTCTGCTCCAATACATAATCAGTGTTGCCTCCTTAAATAGGTCATTTGTCCTCAAATGTTCAAGGCTAACTAAATTTGGGAGATACCAACACATCTCATAGCTGAGTAGGCGGCATTAAAAATTACCAGTGCATTGAATGAGCGTGGTCCAAACTTCTGTCTTATATTCTTCACAGCCTTTGCTTCATTGCTTGCAGACTGTCCATAGAAATTTTCCTTATCTTAATTTCAGGGAGCCTTAGGAACTAAAATCTGCTCTTCAGAAAACATGGTGCTTTGAGCTCTTACATTAGAAGTTTGTTGGAAGTGAAAGTATTAGACACTTTGCAAGGGAAGGAGATAATTTCTAAAGCATTTTGGTTCTTTTTGAGCCATGTAATTTTTTTATTGTTAACTGATTTTTCTTGATGACTTTATAACCAGTGGACAGGAGATATTTTGCCTCTTGACACTAAGGGTAAACCAAGACCATTAGGGAAGAGAGGTACTGTCCATGTTGTTAAAAAATAATTGTTTGTATATCAACAAAACTGTGATATAAATGGAGAGGATTTCTAATGGAAGCCAAACAATTATTCATGTAGCAGAGGAAGATGTAATTTCCAATCTCAGGGACTTTAGGGGCCTTCATCTACCTTTTGCTCTGTGCTGGCTGGCATCTCATTTCCAGGAGTTATTCTGCCTCTATCAGCACAACTGTAATCTGCACCCACTGCTGTGCTAGCCTGTAAATCACTGCAACCAGTTACGTGCTCCAAGTTATTGTGCGCAGTCTGAATGCACTACCAAGGACCCTTTCCTGCCAGCACGTGGCTTCCAGGAAATCCATTTTTACTTTCCCTCGGTGACACTTTCCTTTTTGGTTTCCATCTTCATTTCAGAGATCTACTGTCTTGTATTAGAGGGCTCTGTACAACAAAATCTCCTCCTTGCTTGGCAATCAGTGAGATACAAACAATATATTGCTTTTGTTACAATATACCCTCTGTAGTGTTCAGGTAGGGTATATATACTCATGGCTTTAAGTTGTGCTAGCGATAGAAGAACTGTGAAAATGCGAAATGCCTTTTTAGTATCTCTTGTCTTTCCTGCTGACCTAAATACAAAGTTCCCTGAAGTATATTCCTCAGCAAATTTGGTTATGATATTAATTTCAAATGAATTTTACAGTAAATTTAGAGCTGGTTTCTGCTTCCAAGTTCATGATCAGGATGCTAGTTTGTGAATTTACTGAAGCTTCCATAAATCCATTTGTCAGTATTTCAGTGACTCATTCGGGATTAAGCAATTTTTTAGAAATGTTATTAGCAAAACCATTCCTATTAGTTGCTGGTTTATATTCAGAATCTCTAGTTTGTGCCCCTTGTTATCTTGGTTATATGGGTTACCTTCTCATTAGCTGACAGTAACTTTTTAACGCAGGCGAGAGAAGAGGTTGTCATGGTAAATAATGTACAGTGTATGCCCCTCTTCTCACTTAAGTATTGGGTGTGCATAGAAAATAATGCAGTCCCTCAGATGATGAGAAAACATTTTTGCCTGGGGGTCTTTAGAAAGACCAGATAGAAAGGGGCGCAGACATAGTGAACAAAGGGACCGGTAGGTTCTGCACAGGCGTTGACTACTCAATTTCTAAATAATGATGACAAAGATGCGTGTCACTCATTCAAAAGTATCTAAATAAAGCCCCCAAACAAACAAATATGATGCGCTCATGCACGTGATTATGGTGGCGATATTACATTCCTGTCTATGTCACTGAGAATCCACTTCCACTCTCAGTACAATTTACTGTAATGGAAGTTGTACCAATGATACAACAGCCGAGTGAGGTGGATATAAATGGGTAGTTAGAGGTGCTGTAATGCAGTCAGGTAGAGGTTGTTGCCAAAGCAACAATGGCCCATCTTGCTGACCTAAGCCTTTAAGTTATAGCTCTGGTCTTCCTTATTTTTAATTTTCTTTAACTGTTTAGCAGCCAACACAGAGTGTTGTAGTGACTGAAGGTGCAGAAATAGCATTGTAGTGTGAAGGATGAGGGTAGCAATCGGGAGGAAGGACTGGAAGCCTTCCCTTGTAACTCATGGACTGTGCAGTTTAAAAGGAACTAAGGTCTTTCCTCTTGCGGTCACAGGCTTTCTGGTGGCATTTGGCTTTGGCATGATATCTTAAACTTCTGCTTCTCAGCTCTTCTCTTTCTCTCATGGATGCATAATGTGCTAAATTAATGTATGCTTTTTAAGGATATTCTTCTCAAGACAGAGGCTGAGTGAGAGAGAAAATAAATGATCTCCAGATTTTTTATTGATAATCCATTTTACCAGACAGCAGTCAGAGGAGCCTCCCACCAAGTGAGTCTAGGGTCTTTGGCTGCCTGCATCACTAAGCAAATGGCTACAGTGGTTGTAAGATATTGACATCCTTTTGCTGCTCATTACCATTCCCACTGCAGAGCTGGCAGAAGAGGAGGTCCATCAGGCACATTAGTTTACCATTATCTGTGGTTTAAATTGATATGCTGGACAGTAAGGCAGTGACTGAGGGTTCACTTGTGATAGAATCCTAGAATCACTTTAATTATAAGAGACTTTAAAGATCATCAAGTCTAACCAATACCCTAGCACTGCCAAGTTGCCACTAAATCATGTCCCTCAGCACCGCATCTACACATCATTTTAAATACCTCCAGGGATGGTGACTCAACCATTTCCCTGGGCAGGCTATTCCAGTGTTTGACAACCTCTTCTGTGAAGAAGTTTTTCCCGTTATCCAATCTAAACTTCCCCTAGCACAACTTTAGGCCATCTCCTCTTGACCTATTGCCTGTTACTTGGGGGAAGAGACCCACTCCCACCTCATTACAACCTTCTTTCAGGTGTTTGTAGAGAGTGATGGGGTCTTCCTTGAGCTTCCTTTTCTCCAGACTAAACAACCCCAGTTCCCTCATCTGCTCCTCGTAGGACTTGTTCTCTAGCCCCCTCACCAGCTTCATGGCCCTTGTCTGTACATGCTTCAGCACCTCTATGTCCCTTTTGCAGTAAGGGACCTAAAACTGAATACAGTACTTGAGGTGCAGCCACACCAGTGCTGAGTACAAGGGGATGATCGCTTCCATAGTCCTGCTAGACACACTCTTTCTGATATAAACCAGGATACCGTTGGCCTTCTTGGCCACCTGGGCACACTGCTGGTTCATATTCAGCAGGCTGTCAACCAACATCTCCAAGTCCTTTTTTCTGTAGGGCAGTGTTCCCCAAGCCTGTAGTGTTGTATGGGGTTGTTGTGACCCACTTGCAAGACCCAGCACTTGGCCTTATTTAACCAGATACCATTGGTCTTGGCCTGCAGCCTGTCCACATCCCTTTGCAGAGCCTTCCTACCCTCAAGCAGATCAACACTTGGCGTCATCTGCAAACTTACGGAGGGTGCACTTGATCCCGAACTTGATATTTTGTTGATAAATATGTTAAACAGAGTCAGCCCCAATAACAAGCCCTGGGGAATTCCACTTGTGACCGACCATCAACTGGATTTAACTCCATTGATCCCAACTCTTTGGCCCCGACCATCCAGACACTTTTTTACCCAGTGAAGTGTACGCCCATCCAGGTCGTAAGCAGCCAGTTTCTCCAGAGAATGCTGTGGGAAACAATGTCAAAAGCTTTAGTAAAAGTCCAGGTAGACAACATTCACAGCCTTTTCCTCATCCACTATGTGGGTTGCCTTGTCATAGGAGATCAGGTTAGTCAAGCAGGACCTGCCTTTCCTAAACTAATGCTGACTGAGCCTGATCACTTGGTTTTCCTGTGTGTGCCATGTGATGGCACTCAAGGTGATTTGCTCTATAACCTTCCCTAGCACCGAGGTCAGACTGACATGCCTGTATATCCCCAGATCATCCTTCCTGCCCTTCTTGTAGATGGGCTTCACATTTGCTAGCCTTCAGTCAACTGGCACCTCTCTGGTTAGCCAAGATGGTTGGTAAGTGATGGAAAGTGACTTGGGGAGCACTTCTGCTAGCTCCCTCGGTACCTTTGGGTGGATCCTGTCTGGCTCCATGTACCTGTGTGTGCCTATAGTAGGTGTAGTATTGGTGTAGTAGCTCACAAACCATTTCCCCTTGGATTATGGGGGGTTCATTGTGCTGCCCATCCCTGTCATCCAGCTCAGAAGGCTGGGTAACCTTGAGAACAACTGGTCTTAAAGAGTGAGGTAAAGAAGGCATTAAGTAACTCATCTTTTTCCTCAGCCTTGGCAACTGTTTCCCAGCGTTGATTCTGCTGAAGGATTAAAATGAGTAAATGGACACAAGTACAGTTGACAGATGAGGGAAGGTAAGAGGCAGGTGCTAGCAACCTAACCTTGTTATGGCCCTCAGTGGTGGCTGGTTTTGAGAAGGTAAAAAAAGACCCTTGTCTAGAGTCTTGCCTCTTAGGTCCATATTTTAATCACTATTCTAGCACAGTGGCAGTCAAGAATAGTATTTCTTTTGTGGCTGTTCTGAAATGTGTGAGGTTCCCAGTTCATATTAAGTGCAGTCATGTGATTGCAACTGTATCATGTGCCTGGAAGCGCAGAAGGCACACTGGGAGGCGCTAATCAGATGAAGGTAAAGGTTAGGACTGTGGCTGCAATTACAGCCCCTAGCAAATCTACTCCTGGTTTTGGGTGACAAGATTATTTATCCTAAGAGAACAGGCTGTTTCCTTTAATCTGTTTTGGGGCTCAGGGAGAGTAAATAAGGTGTGGAGGAGTGCTGCTTGGAGCAGAGGGTGTCACCACCCTTCCGCTTATTTATCTGACAGATTTTGCTCATTTGTACATTTGTATTTTTAATAAATGGAGTAATGTATTTAGCTGGGCTTCTACTGAAAGGCAGGAGAAGTCTCTGAGCACGATCTGTGAAGTTTTCTTTTCCAGTATCTGTGTCGCTAGTAAAACCCATAGCTGCAGCATGATGCCTCTCTCTTCTCCATGGGAGCTACTTTTCTTGTGAACTGAGGTCAGCCATTTGAAGAGTCCCTAGCATAGTGTAAACCCAACTTCCCGTTGATGTTCACAGTTTTTGGGGGCTGTGAAAGTCAAATCTTTAGCAGGTTACATGAATTTCCCTGTCCAAGACTGATGCATACTTAAGTGTCATTCTTATCAAAACTAATCAGTTATAGGCTCTGTCTGTCACCAAGAGCAGCTGTTTGTCTCCTAAATGAGAATTCCCACACCTGCGCCTCCCCTCATTACAGCTACATCTCCACCACACTGCCTCCTGCTTGCTTCTTTCCTTTCCTGGGCCTCTTCTAGCTGGAAGTCAAAGACAAAGATTCCTCTGGCCTGTAGGTGTTGTGTGCACCATATGACAATTCAGAGGGAAGCCTCATGATCCGGTGGCTGGAGCAAATGTCCACAGGACTGGCAGTGCCTGAGATGCAGTGCTGGCGAAGCAGCTGACTGCCTGGCCTTGGGCGAGTCACTTGACCTCAGCACGCCTCAGTTAACCCAGCTGGAAAATTGGGTAAAAAGCAGAAACCTTAATGCTGTGTTTGAGCTAAGTTCTCCAGGGGAAAGATATAAATGGCAGGAAGGTGGGTGTTTACTGCTTCAGGCTTATGAATTATGTGAAGTATTTGGTTGACTGGAGGTGCCAACTGGTGTAAATAGCTGGTGCCCAGGTGCATGCAGAAAATGGTGACAGAAATTGATGGCAGTACTCTCTAGGGAAAAACACTCCGATTTTGTCTCAGGCCAAACATGCCATGTTTGTATGGGAGGTAGTGGCCAACTGTGCCTAGAGGTTAGTGAATCACTGTTGTACTCATGCTGGGATACTTTTTCTTGGTGTATACCTTAAGGATCTGATCTTCCTTATTTGAAACATTCCTGATTTTGCTGGAATATTGGGAGACTATGAGATTTATTAGAAATATATGGGACAGAACTCAGAAGGCTCCGTTCTCCATGATTTAGCTATCACTGTGCAATAAAAAAGGGAAGAAGGAAGAGATGGGGAAGGGGGTAGATACTACAACTGTAGACATGTGAAAGAAAATCTCAGGAAGAAAAGCATGTAAAAAGTTTCAGACCCAGTGGCTGATATTTCCTTTAAAATATTGTGGTAGATATGGTCAGCTTGTGATTTAGCTGGCGCTAGGCACACTGTCATAGTCCAGAGATGCACAAATTGTCTTCAGATAGCTTCTCTTTTAGCCTTGAATCAGGCTGTGGGTCAGGAGCCTCTCTATGACTTCAGTCCTGTAGCTCCAGGCTGACATTTACAACCTACCATGGTCCTTCCTGCTTCTCTTGTTGAAGTCCTGAATCTCCCAACAACTTGCACCGTGCAATTTTTTTCAAGTAAATAAAGATTTCAACTCTTTGCATCTTGCAAATAGCTGGGTAGATGCATCTTAACCTGTCAGGAAGAATAAAGGGTAAGGAAAGATCTTGCATGTTTGAGCAGCTCCTCTCTCCACTTTGGTTTTCCTCCACTTCATTCAAGCAGCGTGACCAAATCTGACCAACTTGGATACGCTGCTTGTTTTTGCAATAGGGAGGTGTGGTTTCTGGTCCGGAGAAAGAAAGTTGCAGATTCTGGCATAAACTTCAGCCAGAAATGAGATTATTTAAATGGCAATAGAGATGCATTCCACTCCTCACTGATGACCCTATGCAGCCTGAGTGGCATTTGTTCCAGTTCCAGGCTAGGGGGATTCATATTAAGAGCAGGCCTGAGTGTGCTCTAAAGTAACATTAATCATTGGCCAAGGTCAGCAGGACAAAGCTTGCAGTAGTGCAGTATGTTTAGCATGTACCATCCTTGTCTTCTTTTTTTATCTGTCCAGTTTGGTTCACCTGCATGTGTTCACCAGCTTATGCCATCCACCCTCCCTCCCTCCTTCTCTCTCTCTCCCCCCTCCCTTCATTACTCCGTTCCTTTTTAACTTTGTGACAATTGACATTGCTGAATTTGGAGTCAGGCACTTTATCTTGGTGGCTGGCTGCCAGTTTATCTAATCCACGGCTGACGCACTTGACTTAAGGCTGTGCTGTTACTTGCCCCTGAGCTGTGCACCTGTCTGAGGTGCTGTGTCCATCCCATTTGGACTAGCATCCCCCCTTGGCCAAGGCTTCTCGCAGGTTGTCTGCTACGGATAAAGGAAAGGAGGGCCAATGTTAGAAAGAGCCTGCATAAAGGGAATGGAAGGAAGAAAAGCAAGGAACAGTAATAAATTACTAACAGTCATCACTGTGAGCCATCTGCAGAAATCCCCATGACAATACAGACACTGGGGATATTGCTTGTAAGCAGTGCTGTTAACACCTTCTGTAAAGGAAAAGCTTTATGAACACCCACTGATCCCAGAGAAGGCACCCACTGGAAGCCAAGTTTGCAACAGGCATTAATAATCCTATAGAACAATACGTGCCGGTTAGAAATAGCTGAGCTATTTATCTCCAGAGCTCTCCTTGGGCAGCTGCAGAGGGGCTAGCCTTACGTATTTCTGATTGACACTTACTAATCCAGTATCTTTTCTATCTAAAATACACGAACAGAATGATACAGCACAGATGATAGTCTTTGAAATTATTGTTTGTTTTATTTAGCATAGATGTGGCTGAAGTGGGAATGTGGTATTGTACAAACAGATAGGAATAGGCAGTCCTTACTCCAAAAATTAACCCTCTCAATGGTCAATTAAGGGGTAGATCAAACGATTGTAATGTACCTGCCACCGCATGCAAGGTAGAAGGCAGGGGTAGAGAAGACATCAGGTCTTCTTGCTCCAGGCATAATGCCTCTCCCCTGTATCACATTGTGCAAGCACTGCTTTTCAACAGAGTTTCACAGCACTTTGCAAGAAATCATGAACGCATCTCCACCAGAATCCCATGAAGAATTAATGAATTAAACTGTATCACATTCCTACAAATTAAGTATTACTGTTCCTGCTTCGTAGGGAGGCACAAATTGCTAACTCAAAGTTAAACAGGGAACAAACTCCCAAGGTTTTCACTTCAGATGCTTTTCAGGTATTACTTAAAATATAATTAGGTGATGGCAGACCTCTTTTTTCATGTGTAAGGAATCAGTCAGCAATGGACTGCCATTATTCACATGTAACCTGTTCTTCACCTGGAAAACTACCTTGACACTAGAGAGGACAAGGAGCCCGATGACTAGGAGCTGCAGGTCTGGTGTGGCCCATGTAAGTCAAATGAAACTTCATCTTTCCATTGAAATCTTCCCTAAGGTTGAGACTGATTTTTCTTCTGCTTGCCTTCTTTCTTCTTGTTTTTGCACCAGAAACCTCAAACTCTTGTGGTGTTAGACTGCATAAGGGCCCAAAAGACTTTGGGGCATTTTGACTAGTAAAATGTCATAGAACCCTGAATTCAAGGTAGGCAGCTCAGCTTGGCCTCTGTGCCTGTTGTTAATGGGTGAGGGCAAAGTGATGATTCCTGCTTGGAGACAGAAGGGTGTAGATCCTCTCTTGAAGATTCCTCACAAGTAAGTAAGTACATAAATGGTGGCCAAGCCTTCCCAAATAATGCAGCTAGCAGGTGGAAGAGAGCAGGGCTGGTATCTCCATTTATGTCAGCGAAAGTTTATTCAAATGGACAGATTTTACAGGGAAAATACATGCCATATAAAACACCTGGCATCTGCTGAGTTCCAGGTGCCTGCCAAATTCTGCCGTGTCCCAGGTGTGCTTATTCCCTATGAAATTTGTTGCTGCCAGCACAGTGACAGCATACCGCAAGTAGAAGGGAAGATAGTGATGATCAGTCCCTCTGATAGCCATTTTGGCTGAGTTTGTGTTGCCATGCTCTCAATCCCCTGCTTATCACAGGATGCAGCTGTGTGCTACTGGAACCAGCTCTAATTGTGCTTGTGGCTGTCTCCTGGAGGATTTTAATAAGTCCTGCCGACTACGTTGGAATTAGACAGTGTCTCTTTAAGCAATTTGTAAGCCCCTGGAAGCATTCTTGATTTTTCTTACAGAAGCCACCAGAACCAATCCGCATAGTGGTTCATGCAGGTAGTAAGGCTTTGCTTATTTATATCCTGCGGAGACTGTAATTTTGAATGGAACAGTGGCCATGTGACTTCTTCATATTCCTGACATTGTATAGAGAGCAAATACACCATCCCCTGGTGAGACACCTAGTCTGAAGAGGTCTGCCTATACAGCAAAGATGTGCAATTCCTCAAATATGCTATTACTATTCAGCTGGTGGTCTTCCTTGATGCTATCACCGATAGCACCTTCTGCTGCAGCCCTCTAGGGGCACAGCATAGAACTGACCTTTTTCAAATGGAGCACCCCTTTGAAAACTGTTCTCATATATTTTAATTAAAGTAAAAAAGCAAATTTTCAGATCATAAAGGCCACCTTTATTCCTTAAAGAAAATACAAGCAGCAGGTGGTAAACAGAACTAGATCTTTATTACAAAGCATTGTAGGTAATAAATATTTACCAACTTAATTCACTGTGACTTTTCTCCACCAGTCCTCTTCCTCCATCTCAACTAGGCACAGCATTTACCTGTTACCTGTCCATTCACTCCATTATAATCTGCTACTGAATACAGAATCTTCTTTTCTTTCCAATGATTACTTCTCTAGAAAAGCATCAGTGAGGAGAGCTAACGCATTATCACTTAAGAACTTTCCATTAATGAGTGGAAGATTTCTTTGTCCTTACAGAGAAAAAACAAAGACAAACATATACAGTTATTTATTGTGTAGTTTCACTTAGCAGAAAACTGCTGCTTTAATGAGTGGAATTCTTGGTGTGACTGAACTCCTGGGAAAAAGATTAAAAAATGGTTACTGGGAGGTAGCCTTCATCTCACTTCGTAAATGCTCTCAGAAATATGAGCCCTTGTTCTAGCTACTGTTGACCATAGGCCTATAATGAGAACATAGGTTTTGAGAAGTGATTAGGTATTTGCCTGTCAGGATGAGTGGGAAATCAATTAAATTATTGAAATAGGGGGTTTAAAATGAGCAAAACCCACATCATGGAACTGCAAAATAATGGGAGGCTAAAGCATGTGTAAGTTTAAGATTAAAGAGAGATGGTTGCATAGATGTTCCAGGTCAAGTGGTCCTTGCTGATTGCCAGAAGCTGAAGGAAGTAGATTAACTAGGGGAGACTAACTCCATAGTTACTCTGTTTATTAGTGTGTTTGCATAAACATTGGCTGCTGGCATCTGCTGGGAAACCTCTGGACTAGCCAGACCCCTAAGTATAAGCTCCATCTCTAACCGCTTTCCCAGTCTCAGTATGGCTAGAACTGTCTATTTTTGTGCTTATAGATATCAAAACAACAACATGATCAATGGGGCCTTAGAAAAATACAAATAATAAAATTATAATTGATAGATATTATCAGCACAAAGAATTAAATTATAAGACCAGAATCAGCTGAGTATGGCATTGGTAAATTTGGTAAGGACTTTTTGTAACCAGGTTACACATATTACTGCTCTGTTTGGCCATAGTTTTAGGCCCATTGTGCCTGTTCAGAGATCTCAGAGGGATGTACTGGGTTATCCCATGAAGAGTACAACGAAACAGCTCCAGCTGTGACAGTAGAAGGTACTGTCCATCAAATAAGATGAGCATAGCGTCCCTGTGGTTTCCCTGTTTTGGTAGGATGATACAGCTCCTTGTTCACTTGGAGTGGAACTAGGGTTGAGTGCGCATGCTCTTTGCCATTAGGAAAATGCCCTTTGGAGCAGGTGATCATTTAAAGAGCTCCTTTGTTTGATAAACTGCATTTGGGGTTTGGCTGAGCGGAAAATGTATTCATTGCAGATTAGCTTTCAGTTGTAGCTTTTTTTTTAAGATGTCAATGTATGGGAGCTGGGCTTTGTGTATAAGCCCCATTCTCTATGAGAGCTCATTGAAAAGAAATTAAATGTGTGATTTCCCATATGTGTTGTCTCAATGCACTGAGTACTGACAATCCTGGTGGGGGGTAAGTTTCTGTCAGGTATTATGAGAGTCTGAGGGTTGTATCTCAGGCAGATGAACATTGTCTTTCTTCCTTGCAGCTCTGCCTGGGCATTTTGGCTTTACCATGATCTCCCATCCTGGGATACCCACAGGAAGCCAAAGATTTAGTTCGTGTCATCCCTCTCATCACCTCTTCTGACCTTCTCCCATTTCCCATTGCACCATCTGAACACTTTGTTATTTCTTGGGATATTGTATGTGATGATGTGGCTGAACCTCCTGTATACCTGGATACAAAGTCAGCCAGCTAATTTTGCTTCAGGCTGGGGCTGCACTGAAACCTATAACTGCAGCAGGTGTAATGCAAACACATAAGGCTGATATGTCACCAGAGCCTTTTCTACTGCTTTTCATATTTCCAAGACTTCTTCCTGTGATTTGCACTGAATAAAAAAAGTACAAAAAAAACTTGGTAATCAATTATAGAGAGAAGTATTTTGATTTACTCCTGATCCTCAAGTGCAACATTTGAGGAGCAGAAATAAATAGCTGTTCTTGCAACCTTTGTTTTGTTCTTGCCGTTTCTGCGAAGGCAATGGGAAGGCCCTTTGCAGGGGCTGGGGGGCACCACTCAGTGCTTCCCCATCCCTCGGGTGCACAGATGATGGATCGCTTAGCTGCACATGCGCTCTCCTTCTCTCGCTGATGCATCATTACAATATTAGCCCTGCTCTGGACAGCAGCAGTGTTTAGGATTGGGCAAGGATGCCTTTAGGATGCATGTTTATTTGCTCATAAAACAGGAGGGAAAGAAGGATTGAAAAGTGATGGAATGAGAATTGGGTCAGACAGACGCTACCAAAAAGCTTAGCTTATTTGGAGAATAGAAGAAGCAGCCTGAATAACAAACCATAGGACAGTAAAATTGATTCTCCGATCCTTTTTCATCATACTCTCCTCCGGGTAAACCTGTTTTGGTTGATAGTGAATATTTCATGCAGTGCCGAGCGTTTTCCGTACTGTGGTGTCCTAGTTTTTCCACCTCCAGCCCCAAAGGAATGTTTTTACATCATGGAGCTTTATTTTTGGGAAGGGGAGGAGGCAGTGGAGGCTGCAGGCTTGCAAAAGATGGCAACAAAGAGTGGTTCAGTGAACAGCTTGGCTCTGATGTCTCGGCTGAGAATCTCACCTCCGCTCCTTTGCTCCCTACAGAAAGCTCAGTGAAAAGGGTCAGCTCCCAAGGGTTTGGAGTGCGGTTCCAGTTGGAATAAAATAACTCTAAAAATGGCACCCTGCCTCTGCCTGGGTCTGCTCTCAGCACACTGCCGTCATCATAGCTACTTCGTTAGCTGACAACAACAAGCTGTTGTTACTGCCAGCGCTGCAGGTCTGCATAGCTACCGAAAGGAAGAGCTGTGTCTGTTCTACCTCATGCACCAGCACCCAGAGGACTGCCTGGCACTTCACTGCATGTCAGCAGTCCCTTCAGAAAAGGGGAGGCACTGAGTCTCATCCCTCTTTACTACCTCCTTACCTCCTCTCCACATAGAAAGACCAACTAAGAGTTTGCAGGTGTGTCAATGCGAGTCCAAGAGCCTAATAGGTCCTGATCTGATGCCTTCCGGTGTCAGTGTCTTTTGAGCTCATTGTATTAGGCTTTAGGTTGGGCACTTTGTCTTTTAAAGGAAACTGAGTTCTGCTGGGTACCCAGGAATCAGGGTAGGGGGCAGCGTCATTCTGTCCCAATGTTTTATTCCATCTTTGGAAATCAGTCTGTTAGAAGTTTCTTCATGTGTTTTTATAAAGCTGGTGGAAGGTGTCTGTTTGAAACTGAGACCTTCCCATACCTCAGTGCCTTAAGCTGCCTCTGAAAGCACCACAGCAGAATAGACTGCCCCACTAATCTGCCAGACAGCTCAGAGTCTTGTGTTACCTCCCAGCAAACTCTGAAGGAGGTTGGTACCCAGACCATGATGTGGATTTGTGTTTCACAAACGCTTCTTCCCTTCAGGATAGGCAAAACAGCTATGAAGCCTGAAAAGGTCCCAGAGCCTCAATGTGCTTGCTTGTGTTAGCCTCCTAAAAGCACACTTTACCTGACTAGCTGAATTAGCATCTGTTGTAACCAAGATAGCAGCATAGCAATTCAGAGTCTGACTCACCCCTGTTATGGACTGCCAAGCCCAGCATTTGTGTTGCATGATTCCCTAGATAGTCTCTTTTCTCCTACCTAGTCACGCTTGCCCTCTATGCTCACTGCCCATTATTAAGGGGCACAAACTGGCAGAGCTTTTTCCTCAGACCACTGAGCTGCAGCTCTAGATCCTCTGCTCCCCTGACATTAGTCCACAATGTGAAGCATTTGCTGTGTGGCTTGTTAGTCTGCAGCAAGCTGTGTTCACGCACCCTGAAGGACGTGGGGCAGGAGCGAAGCATGAAACTGCTTAGTTAATGCTTTAGATTTGCAAGATTTTGGTTGGTGCCCGAAGAAGGTGATGGTACATCTTTCTTCCTCGGTGGTTCTTGTCCCCTTACAGGAAAGGAAACGTGAAGGGAAGGGACAGGAAGAATGGTTCTTTCGTGGTGTGATGGAGGTAGGGGGAGAGCTGTGGAATATCCCCAAAGTGTGCTCCACCTCCACAGCGTTACAAAACAGCAGTTCAGCAGGGGACACAGAAGCACTTAGGGAAAGTGCAGCTGAAACCAAGTGAACCTTTCAGTCTACTTATCACAGCATTTGCAGTCCCTGCTTCAAGGAGAAACAATAATAAATAAAAAAAAAAAAACGGCAAAAGGAGCTAGCATCCATCTAGAGCATTGGATGAAATAAAAAATGACAAACAAACAAAATCACCAGCTCCTGCTTTAGAAACTGTTGTTAAAAATAAAACATCATTCACTGCTGCAGTCCTGCCAGTTCCTCCCTGCTGAGAGCAGGAGACCCAGAATACTGCCTATCTTTACATTGCCTGCGCATGGTGTATAGTTTAACAGCTCTCTCTGTTGTCATGACAAAGATTCCCTGCTTTCAGCAAGAAGCTCTATTATTTCTAGTCTACCTATAATGCTGCCTTCCCTCCCACCCGGCTTACGAGGCACAGTGTTTTCCTGAGCTCAGAGGCTGTGTGGTGTCTCTCTTGGCTTCTGACTTACGTGAGGACAGTTGCTGACTCCTGAATCCGTGTATGGAGACAGGGCAGCAGAGAAGAGCACCAGCACCTACCACAATCAGGTGCTCGTCCATGACAGCACACTTTGAACTTGTATTTTGCTCCATATGATATATTGCAGACTTCAGCCCCACTGCTTCAGGCTGTGAGTTAGTGGTAACACTTGCAATGTCGTTTTTTGTCTGTGCTTGTCAGAGGGTGTGTCTTAGCACATGTCCTACCATACTAGGTGCTGGGGCTGTGTTTAAAAACAAAGCAAGAGACCATCTCTCACCTGAAGCATGTACTGCGTAAACAGGCAATGTAAGTAAAAGCACAGGAAAATGTGAGATAAGTCAAATACCTCACTGTCTTCATTCTACAGATACTGAACTAATGCACAGATAGGTTAAGTAATGCATCCAGTGCAAAAGAAGCTGTCAAGTGCAGTGTGCACTTGCAGCCCAGAAAGCCAATCGCATCCTGGGCTGCATCAGAAGATGTGTTGCCAGCAGATCCAGAGAGGTGATTCGGCCACTTTACTCTGGTTAGACCCCACCTGGAGTACTGTGTGCAGGTCTGGAGCCCTCAGTATAGGAAGGATATGGACCTGATGGAGCGGGTCCAGAGGAGGGCCACGAAGATGATCAAAGGGCTGGAGCACCTCTGCTACGAGGATAGGCTGAGGGAACTGGGGCTGTTCAGCCTGGAGAAGAGGAGGCTCCGGGAAGACCTAATTGCAGCCTTTCAGTACCTGAAGGGGCCTACAGGAAGGCTGGGGAGGGCCTGTTCACAAAGGCCTGTAGTGATAGGACGAGGGGCAATGGACTTAAGTTGGAGAAGGGTAGATTTAAGTTGAATATTAGAAAAAATTTCTTTACACTGAGGGTGGTTGAGCTGTGGAACAGGTTGCCCAGGGAGGTGGTTGAGGCCCCTTCCCTGGAAATATTCAAGGCGAGGCTCGATGAGGCCCTGGGCAACCTGGTCTAGTTGGAGGTGTCCCTGCAACTGTGGGGAGGTTGGACTAGATGGCCTTTGGAGGTTCCTTCTGGCCTGGATGATTCTATGATTCTATGAAGAAAATCAGAAAGTGAGGCTAGGTTTTGTGAATCCCAAATCAGCACCTCAACCTCACACCCTCCCTTGCATGCCCTATCAGAGCAAGCCAGTATTGATGCCGTATTTCCCAGGGAGGTTTGCCGGAATCTTTCCAGACCCAGTGAATAACAATGAAGTTATGAGATACTTAGACAGCTTTATGGCTTCCTTTGGATATCGTTTCAGATAACCATTCCAGCTTTCACCCTCATGAAATGTACAGATTTTAGGTGGTTGTCATTTTGTTTACAGATATGCCAAAGATGGGTTTGGGTGCAGATCTCATTCAGATTCAAGTTTGGAACTATATATATGCATGCAATAAAAGGTACTGCACCTTTTATTTAATTTTGATGTTCTCTTCTACACGTACTTATACAGTACAGTACAGATGTGTCCTGTACTTGGGATGCTTTTCTTGAATAATATGTAGAAGATACTTCCTGTAATGAGACTGCCTTCTCCCTCCTTAGGTGGGACCCCACAGCAGACTCTCAGAACCTGAATTAAGGCCAGATTTTCATTAGGCTGACACAACTATAGTGCCCGAGCAACTTGAAAACCCGATTTTTATATTGTGCCTAATGGGAAAGAGGATTCTTCTTAAAATCTTAGCTCTGGGTAGTTCAGCAGTTGGAAACCTGTTTCCAGAGTGCTTAAGTGTGGAGAAGGCAAAATTCCTGAATGTTTGGAAAATGTGGGCACTACGTGCTGCTGCCACCCACAGGAGAGCTGCCAGAGGGGAAACATCCTTCCTTTGGGAGTTTCCTGGTGGGGGGAGTTGTCGGCAACTGATGAAGCTCCCACTGGCAGTACCTGAATTCATAAAGGGAAAAATAACTAACTGTAAGCAGTATTACAGAAAGCTTTTTAATGTTTCTCAAGGTTGATTTTTAAAAAATTATAATGATTGCATTTTGGGGGAAAAAAAGCCAAAGCAAAACAACCTCTCATGCAAGAAATGCTTTTTAATCCTAATGAAAGAAAATCCCCTGTGCTCCAGTTCGAATGATATTTTTCTTGGGAGTGAAAAAGGTGCTACCCTGTACCAAGGGTCTGACACAAGTTACATTAGCACTGGGAAACTGCTTTACAATAACTGACAGCAGTCCCCAGTGAGTAAGATGTGCCAGTGAGGTGTTCAACGCTGATGCTTTCTAATACAGCCTGGCCGCTCACATGTGCCCTGCAGGTCCTGGAGCTGCCATCCATGTGATAGAGACACTATTCTGAAGTGACTGCTTGTTCCAAGGACTTGAAGAATAAATGCTTGTAAAGGACAAAAGAATGAAAACAAAGAAGGATGGCAATCATTCTTGGAAAAAAACAGCTTGCACCTGGCCACTCCCAGACCTGGTTTGGGAGGGGGGATGTGGTGGTGGTCACTGAAGGAAAAGAAAGGGATGCAAGGTGGAAGTTACCACCAAAGATACATTAAATCCTCTCTCACTGGGTTTGAGTGGAGCTGTTGTGTGGGCAAAATCCTGTGTGAAGGTGGAAGCGCCCTGAGTGCATCAGAGCTGCCCTAGGAGTTTGCGCAAAGTTAGTTTTCTCGATTTCTCTCTGGATTCCTGCTTCTTTCTGTTTGTCCTGCAGAACAAAATACCCACATTGTAAGGGTACTCTGTGACAGTGAAGGGGTTGTTGTTGTTTGTGTTCAGCCAGTGCTGCAGAGGGAATAGAAGCTCTGACATCACTGCATCTGCTTTGTACCAACACATCAGGGCATGTGCAAGCTCCCTCACTTTTCTGTTGATCAGTTGAAAAATGGGAACTTGCCTTACGTTTTGGAAATGCTTGGCAGTCCTGTTTTAGCTGCTGACTGATCTTTGGTTTAGAAAAGCTACTACTGAAAGAGGACTTCCCCTTTGGTATTCCATACTGCATTTTGCCAAGCATTTTTATTTTTCGGCAGCTTGAAGGACACAGCCTGCTTTCTAGAATCTCTCTGCTGCTTTACAGGGAGTAGAGATGAAGTGCCTGTCTCTAAGGGTGGGTTAGAATAGCCTCGCCACTGCTCTGACTTCTGTTTTATTTCTTATATTTTGCGCTCCAGGGGGCTGAAGGAGGATGGCAACTGTGCTTCACCCAGCAGCTGGTACTTTCATGTGTCCCTGACACATCTGGGTGGGAAACTGGCACAGAGTCTTTAGACCAACTCTGCAATGATTACGGTGGCCTTCTGCATGGGAGTTTGCTTCCATGCACACATTTTAATGCCTTGACTCTGCTGAAACGTCACTGTAGCAGAGAGCCAGCCACAGCCACCGTGGGGACTGCAGTGCAACTCTTTTTCCTGCTTTTAAGGTCACAACCTATATTCTTCTGTCGCAGCACGCACAAGAAAAGGGAAAAAAAAAAAAAAAGATGTTTCCCTTTTAAAGCAGTTGGGAAGAAAAGCCTTGTGTAGTGAGGAGGAGACATCCTCAGTCTTTAGGTGTCTGCAGCAGTGGCGGTAGCAGTCACATCCCGAATGATTAATGAGCAGGCAGGCTGGATGTGAGGAGCGGAGCACAAGCCCCATTGCAGAGCTGGCTGTGGGGATCCCCCAGGGAGAGGCAGGCTGCTCCGATACGGCAGAGGACTTGGGGTGGCTTACAGAGAGCTGACTGCACAGAAGGCAACAGCTCTTAATGGTGCTGATGGCTTAATTGTTGGTGGCTTTAGCAAAGACTTATCTCGCGCCCTCATACTGCTCTGGTGAACAAAGGACTTGAGAAACATAGCTTGACCCCTTGACATTAGATGGGTTTGGGGCTGGAGAAAGCAACTCTATTTAAAAAGGTGTCATAAGGGAAAGAGAAAAAGGAAAGAAGGGAATTCTCCAGGTTAGAAATAAGATACAAATTCTATTTTAACTCCTTGCTGGGTTTGTTCTGCTGGCTTACAATCACACCTGCAAAATCCAAGTGGTGTTTCAAGCAAAATGAGGACAAAATGAAAGGCGCCCTGGTTTTCTGTAGCAAAACAATAGTACATATGTATGACCTCCTAAGCTGCACCATAAGCTGTTTGGCAGTACTTGAGGTAATCAAGTGATTCTTCAGTTATGTAGTCTATGCATCTGCTAGATCCTCGGTGTATTGTGAAATGGGAGATTTTCACAGGAGTTGGAGACAGCCAGAAGGCCAAGAAAAGCAGCATGCAGCAGGGGCAACAAAACCAAAATGCTTATAATAAAATTCATTCTGCCAAATAGGACTTCTGGTAAAATGCACACTCACCCATGAAGGCAATACCCTCAGGTCGTCTGAAAATCCTTTTGGTTGAATAAACAGTATGAGGGAGAAAAAAAATAGGCTGGGCAGGCCGCTTCTGGCCTAAATTTGAAAATTAAACTCATTCATTCATGTAAACCCTCTGTAGATTCTTGCAGTCTCGCCTTGCCTCTGAGGTCTTGGGTTCACACAGGAGAAGGGAACCTGCTGCAAATTGGGCGGTTAAATGAATCCTCAGGTCTGAAGGAGATCATCAGCAGAGTGATCCCACTGAAGAACTGAACAGAGGTATTGACTCCCATGCAGAGGCTTGGAGAATTTGCACACGAATCATGGAAAAAGATGAGAAAGAGCCATTAAATGAGAAAAGGACACAGCTGTGGACTTTTCCCTCTACAAAGAACATTGTCTTATTTGAAGATACCCAGACCACTTTTGAGAGCTTTGCTTTGGGTTTTTCCTCTTTTGCTTATTTCTTCTTTCAGATTTAAAGAACTGCTTCATATTTCCTTGGCTATTGGCTAAGGCACATGGAGGACAGGGAGGTGATTTGAGACAGCCAGCATGGCTTCACCAAGGGCAAGTCCTACCTGACCAACTTAGTGACCTTCTATGATGAAATGACTGACTACATCAGTGTACAAGGGATGAGCTATGGATGTTGTCTGTCTGGTCTCAATGCTTTTGACATAGACCCACATAATATCCTTCTAAATTGGAGAGAGATGGACTTGATGGGTGGGCTGTTTGATGGATGAGAACCTTGTTGAATAGTTGCATCTAGAGGGTAGTAGTCACCAGTTCAATGTCCAGATGGAAAAAATTATACCCTGTGCTAAATTATACCCTGTGGAGACATCTCAGGTTTCTCAGACAGGTCACTGTTCCCACAGAAGGAAGGAGGACAGTGCCTAGCTCCCTGTGTAAATGAAGACATGTCCAAAGGAATCTCATCAAGAAAGTCACTCTGCAAAGTATATGTTTAATGGGTCAGAAGTAACAACTGTCCCATCTTCCTGGTTTGCCACCAAAAAAATTCATGTTGGCCACCAAGAACATTCGAGCAAAATGCATTACTCTCCTAAATGTGTCACAAACCTACAGGTTTGCTAGAAGTTACAAGATAATTTTTTCCTTACCTTCTTTCATCACTTTGCTGACTTTCTATTGCTTGTAGGTAGATCCTAGACTATATAGTAGTGGTGCAGACTAAAGCATGCACCTTAAACACTTTGTTGAAATGGAAGTAAAACATTTTCTACAAAACCATGTTCCCATTCACCCTGAAGGTAACATGGAAAAGGTCTGGAAAATTGCAAGGAAAATCAGTTCTGCCTGAAAAAAAAAGGAGTATGAAACAGAAAAGGTTAACAGTTTAAAAATGTTAGCAAGCATATAAGAATGCAAAACCAGAAGAGGAATAGTCAGAAAAGGGGTCTCACAGTCCAAACATTTCATAGAACGTAGTTGTTCTTGAGTGGTTTCCATGGTTGCATGAGGAATCTACTCCAAAATAAAAAATGGACTCCCAGTTTAACTGTATAACATTACACTGTTCTAAATACAAGAAGATGTGGGCAGCAGAATGTTAGCAAAGGACGTGACAAAGCTCTAGATATCCCTTGTACACTTGGGGTGGAGTAAAACTGTTACCCAGGGAGGGAAAATCGCCTCAACTCTGCAGAAAAGAGGACTTGCCTCCTAAAATCACCGCAGTTCCTTATCAGCTACTGTCTTAGGCTTTCTCACTGAATGGCACCCAGCAACAATTTTAGGACTCTCAGAAACAAAAGGGACTTGTCAATGTTACTGTGTTCTTCTGGCAAAATGGGAGATGGGCTTGGTGCAATCTTCCATAGAGCTTTCCTGAGTACCCTGCAAGGATGCTTTGCAGAAGTCTTTGGCTCATCTTGGCTCCTTGAACCTGGCAAAAAGACGTTCTACACAGAGCAGCTAAAAGAAAGTGCTGCCCTACTGTCCCAGAGTGTCTAGCAACAACGCATAGAAGGCAGATCCTTTACCTGGAGTGCACATTTCCTACTCAAGAGGAGGGGCTGTAAATAGGAATTATTTCTGTTGCAGTGTAGGAGTGAGCTTAAAGGTAGGAGGCAGCACACAAATGAAACTTCTGACCCACACATAAATCCATATTAGAGTAGCATGCACTCTAATCTCTGCCATGATACATATGTTAATGTAATGATCAACTGCCCTTAAATATCTAGAAGTTTTACATCCAAACTCACTGAGCTACGTATGGTGTAAGGAGAACATCTCTGCGGTACTTTTCTCCCAAATACATTTGGATAAGTCAGGATTCAACACGTGACCTTCAGAGCACGGGCACTGTTTATTTCTATCTGAGTTTACTGCTGGGTTTCCTCAGTGTGGCAGCCACCATCCACCCCATCAAGATTTTAGTGGGGTTTTTTTCTGTCCTATGTTTCTGTGGGAGACACAGGACAAGTTTTTTGTGGATGGAAAGGCTTTCTCCATTGGAAAGAATGGAGTTAATTATGTCTCCTATAAAGAGATGTAATTGGTGGGTTTTTCTGTAGAGAGAGGATGACATGAACAGCATCCCTTCCCTTTTCATTCCAAAACTCTGTTGTGACCATATTGCTGAGTCTTGGAAAACTCTCAAATTCACAGGTTCTTTTTTCCATGTTCCAAACATCTGGAAAGAAGGTTCAGCTGGCTGATGAATGTGATCTCTGGCAGAAAATGCTGAAAAATTGGGGAGGGAGGGGGGGTAGATCTAGCCCAGCTGTCCATTTCAATATTGCTAGTTTCAAATTTAGCCTGCCATCTTCTTAGAAAATTGTTTGTGAGCACTTTTAAATCTGCACATGTAAGTGTTATCATAAGTGTTTGGCAAGTGCAAGGGATTTTGAATTAGTTTGTGAAAGGAGGATGCCTGTATATGTGCCAAAGCATCTTGAGGTATACTGGCCTGAGACGGTATGATTTAAGTCAACCCCAGTTTTCAAATTTTGTTCTCTTTCTGGAATGCTTGCCCTCCACTTTCAGGAATAGCTAGAGCAAGCATGTCCAACCAAGTCCATTCTTTTCAAAGAATTAAGCTAATTTATTTATCGTTAGAACTTTCCTTTTGCGTCCTCTATGTAATTTTTGAGTCATTAGCGCTTTCTTTAGCAATGCATTATCGCCTGACAAGAGAGTGTTGCATCCTGCCTTTGCTCTTCATCAGAAGCCAAATAGCTTGGAACTCTCTATTAGATGCGTTGCGTAGGGCAGATACAAAGGAATGGGAAGAGACTCAAGTAAGCAGTGATACTTGAAAATAACTATTCTGAAGATGAACGATCCACAACACTTTCAGAAATAATGAAAATACCACCTTCCTCAAGTTTAAAATGCCTTTGTTTACGTGTCCTGGTCTCTAATGTTGTGTTGGTGGGTGCATCTGCATTGCAATATGCACTAGTCATACATATACAGGTTGCTTTGGAGTGACACAGGTAATTCAAGGGAAAAGTTTTCTATATTGTAGAAGTGATTGTCATTATGTGGAAAAGATGATATTTATTAGGATAGGGAATACTTTTGGCTATGGATTAGGAGGGTGAAGCTGAAGAATTCACCATTAGGACTCAGAAAGGCTCAGAAATGCTGCAGGATCTGGGAAGTAATGTTCAAGGCGTAGACTCAGAAATAGCGAGGCAGGCCTTATATTACAAGACCCATCTCTAGGGACTTAGAACTAGAAGATGGAATTTGCCATTCACTGCTGGCTGACTCTGCTCTCATTTAGTGATAACAAACCCATAAACTTTGAGATAAAGCAATAGGCCAATGCTAAGTACTTTTGAAAGTCCAATCAGACTGAGTAATGTATTGGAAAATATGATGAAGATGTATTGTATTAAGCTCTGGAGAATATTCTGGACCCTTCTTTAAAGGCGTGACCAGGGATGCTTTTAAGAATGTGGCCTCCTTTCTCAGGGATCTTTTGACAATGTGGAGAAGGGATAACTTGGCTTATCCTCATTGCCTGTCCTGAGGTGCTCAAGAGACTGCCTTTACAATGGTGTTTGTAAACCTCCCTTGCCAAGAGGTTTCTTGATCCTGATATCGATAGGCTGCAAGATGTCATCAGCACCTCCAGCAATAAGGGACTGGTATGTGATGGGAAGGATATGAGAAGAGCAGAGATAAAATAACTGAGAAACAAAATGTTCCTTCGTTGCTGTCTTTGATCTCTTAACTCCCAGCTGTGAGAGATCCTGGATACTGATGGCAGCAATCGACTAATTTTCTGCTGCTTCTGTTGCTTGTACAAAACAGAGGAAGACGTTGTCTTCACTGAGGGGAGTACAAGTCTTGCTGTAATGTCTTCTGTTGCTAGCTGAACCTGAGGAGAGACAGAGAATGAGTATAGGCAGCCTCCAGACTTAGGGAAAATATGTGATTTTATTTATTCCTCTCCTCTCTTTCTGCCACTTGCTTTGTACTACAATTCCTGCCTTACTAGCCATTCTTTTGCAGATTGAAACCCAATGGAAAGCTCCCAGCCAGTGTTGCTATCTTTGCTGCATCCCTGGTGCCAAGGGAAGTGGCAGGCACCATGGACAAAGCTATTAAGTTAGGGCAAACATCATCTTCAAAGCTAGTGTCATTTCTCAGAGCTGATGTGCAGTACTTGAAGGGAGGAGACAGTTCCAACAGCAGTTTAACTGTCCACCAATAATTTAGTCTTGACCTGGGACTGAGGCTGAGTCGATCAAGCTAATTTTGCTGTGTGAGTCACCAAAGGGCTGAGGGCAGCAGGCTTTGAGCCCTTCACATGTTGGCTAGATCCAAACTAGTAGCTCAGAGATGAAGATATTGAGGTGTCACTGCTAATTTCCCATGCTGTTCAGTCCTGTCTTGCAAGATATGAAAAGACATGCTTGTGATTGGTTGAGATGGGTCTGCATTAAAAAGTTGTAAACCCACAGATAAATGAGTGGGCAGGAATGTTTGGAACTGAAGTGCTCATTGACGTCTTTATACAGTGTACAACAGTTACGGTCATCTCATTATAGAGAGATGCTGAAGAAGTGTGGTCCTCAGACATAGTCTGTGCTTAGAGAGCTTATTTTATGAACAAAGCAGACTAATTCCAACATCACAGATAAGAATCTCGAGTAATTCTTTGGATCAGTGTCCTTAAGATGGGATGAACATAGAAGTGCTAATCTAGAGCTAGTTCACGTCAGGCAGGAGCTGCTGTTCGTGCTGCAGCGCGATAGAAAGTGTTGCTGACCTGCTGTGGTAGAAGAGTGGGGCTGAGGGGTTGTTTGGCCTCCCTGAGTACGCAGCTGCTGGCTCTACAGTTTGGCAGAAAGTCAGCCATTGATTCCTCTGCCTGCAGCTGCCAGCCTCAAGGCTCCCTCTTTATTGCGAAGTGAAGTGCAAACGTGAACTTTCTGAGTCTGTGTTGCCTCTGGCCTTTTCACAGTTCCTGGATGAGGTCCATGCTGCTCTTTGTCTGGGACCACATCCCTCTGAGAGGTGCAATTGTGCTTCAACAGCACACTTGGAAAACTGAAATAAAGGGGAAACCTGTGGGTTGCTTCAGTCTCTGCTTCTGTCACCTCCAGCCATGAGGGACTATTGGAATGGAGAATCCCTTCTAGATATCAACCTTTTGTATCTCTCTGAATTTATTAACTCAGCTGAATGAAGATCCTAATATAGAAGTACATACAAATATCCACCTAAAGAGTCAAGGGCACCCAAAAGTGAAGAACAAGAGAATATAGTAGAATAACAAAAATCATATTATCTGTTTTCCACTCTTTGAAATAATTGAAGTCATTGGGCTTGTGGAGCAGGGTAAGGCAGAGATGGAGTCTGGCATTCTGCCTCCAGTCTCTGCAAAGCTCTGGCTATTCTGCCCTCTCCTGGAGCATTTGTTACCTGCCTTATTTCTTAGGGAACCAGAGATGGCTATTGAAGAATGATGTAGAGAAGGAAACAGCATCAATCCTATTGATTACTTCTGGAAGAGTATTAGGGAGAAAGTGTAAAGGACATTTGTGTAAGACAATCCAAATGAGCTAAACAAGGCCAGTGTGACTAATGAAGAAAAGGAGGAAGAAGGGGAAAGAGGCTACCACACACAGAAAATAGTTGGAGAGTTTATCCTTTGAAGCTTTTCCAAAATTGTGCTTTTAAATTTTTCTTCCTACTGATGGTGGACTCCCTTAAGGATCCAGTCCGTGGTACTGTCAGCATTGCTTCACTGCCTTAGTCCCTTTCCTGGATGCTTTTGGGAACCCCTGTGCCTTATCATATCCTCAACCAGTGCTCTCAGAAGCTCTACACTACTTTTTTGTCAGAATGTTATGCTGTTCTGTGCTATACCACCACCTTTGTGCTTGTCCATATTCCCTTGATGGAATTCAGCATCTCCTGCATCCTCCACCCACTCTTCGGCTCAGACATTCCAGTGTGGTGTTTGGTACTGCCCATATTAAATCTGTGATGCCTCACATACTACAAGGAGCTCTGCACTTCTGTTGTTTGAAGTTGAACTCTCCATACCCCTCAGTTTTGCAGTTCGTTCCTCCTCTTTGTGTAGTGACTGTTTTTCCATAGCTGAGCACAGCAGTCCATGAGGCATTAAATATTCTTGAATGCATCTTCTACCTTAAGTAGAAGTAATTTCTGCTGAGGGAAAATGAGTTATGAATTCCACTCCTTTTCTGTGCTTCTGCACGGGGCCTGTCTGCTTGCATTGTTGGCTCCTGCATTCTTTAACCCATACATCCTTGAAATGAGTCAGGTGTAAGTTTGTGAGTCCTTCAGTGGGAAAAAAAGCTGCAGATGAGTACTGCCTGATGCATTGCTTGCATGGGCTAGACTTAAAGTTTGGAGTGAGCACTGCGGGTCTGGCGTGGCAGGGAATGCTCCTCACACAAGAGGGACTGAGGTGCTGCTTTGGAGTTAGTAGATATCAATGTTCACACAGGCTTGGCTGTAGCTGCTGATTGGGGGTGACGAGTTTCTCAGACACACTGGGCTGGCTGCACATGAGTTAGGTTTTCCCCCCAGAAAACAAAAACAAAAACAAAAACAAAAACAAAACCCCAACAAAGAGCTGTGCAAACTTTCTGTGTCAGGTCAAAGAAAGCACAGTGTACATTAACGTTAAAAACCAGGATAAGGAGGGAAGAAGAAAGATGAGTCAAAGATGGGGCTATTTCTCCTGCAGAGTGGCTGTCCTGTGTCCTGCACTACTTGGTGATGGCAGCCAGGATGTGGCACTCACCATAGGTGACAGGAGGCACAGGGAGGTTGTTTGCCTTCCGGTGTAAGGGGCCAATTCTGCTGACTGCTGGCAGAGACTTGCACGTCAGTCACTCGTTAGCTGTGTACCACCAGGCAGCAGATAATCTCAAGTGCTGAATGAATAAATCCACTCCTTGTCAGCTCCTATCAGTGTCTCTTGCATGAAGCCCTGATGCTTCTTAAAGAAGCATACGCTGCAGATAAGTCTAAGTGCCATATTTACTCAGTAGCCTGTGGCAGACTGCTGAGGAACACGGCAGGTGTTAACGACCGAGTTAAACCATGAAATTCCTAGGTAGGATATTTCATGGTTAGATAACCTGTAGGATCCAGGCTCTGTCACTTCCAGACCCTGGAACCAATGTGCCAGGCTACCTGTTGTGGAGGTGCATTTGCACTAGCAGAAAGCATTTCTGAGAAAATTCTCACAATTCAGCTGAGCTAATACCCTCAGACTTTATGCCAAATTTTTAAATTCAGCAGAGCTTTAACGTTGCAATTTTGAAGGGACTATAGAAATGTACTTATTTCAATAAAGTCAAGTGGAAACTGACATTCTGTTATATTAGTAGTTTGTGGAAAATAAATTTTCCTCCTAAATCTTTGTGGTATAGAAGTTTGCACATGCAAATTTTGACATCCAGTATGCGTCTCACTTGCTTCTCACACATACCTATTTTCATTTTCATTTATGGGGAAATGGCAATGAGAAGCACGCGTGCAAACAAAAATTGTGGTGGAATGGGCTCATAATAGAGCTTTCAATAAAATGAGGAATTGCTCAGCTGTCCAGTAATTTTGTCTGTTTGTTACAAGTATTTTGTACAGCATTGTAGCTGCCTGAGTCTGCGGAGGTCAAAATCTAGTTCCCCCCCTTTTTATATCCACTTCTTATAGAATGTTCCTGTAATTACTAGTACTTAGCAGAAAACCTGAGTTCATGTTAAAGCATTTAATTAGTCAAAATTGTGTAATAGATTTCTTTCAGATACCACTTAGTGATCATTAGAAGGTCTGATTCAAAGCCCACTTAAGTCAATGGATGCCTTTTGTTGACTTCAATACATTTTGAATCTAGCTCAGTATATTCAGAAATGCCAAGCTAATGGCTACAGGACCAGCAGAAAATGCTTGCCATAGATGGACAACTTCTGTGGTTCTCTGTTTCCATAATGGTCTGTTGAAGAAGTTGTAGAAAAATGTAATGAAAGGGCACTTTAAGTGAAAAAATCGAATACATTCAAAGCTGCAGAGGAAGATATTTTAATGTTTAGTCATTTAAAACCTGACCTTTTTCTGGTTGTACTCTACTTATGCTTGCACTGAAATTAAGGATGCAGCTGATACAATGTGGTATTGCTTAGATTTGGTAATGACTTATGTTTGCTCAGAAGAATGATATCCGCAGGGCAGTGACCCTGCAGGACATACTGGCCCTGCAGTTACTTGTTGTATAAAGCCATTTGTGCTTTAATGCTCTTCTCTTCTGATTTCAAAAGTAGCCTGTCTATTCCGTGATTATGGGAAAGATTTAACAGGTGATTTAAATGGTCTCCATCAAAGCCAGTCATTTTTCACCATTTTTAACCTTCAGTACCACATAATATAGGAGCAAAAGTGCAAAATTAATAAAAACCCAGAGTCTGTTCCAGGGATATTTCTGTTACAATAGAAATGCAGATTTTCCAGAGAATTTGGGATTAGTTTTTTCCTATCCGATACCTTTGGGTTTGCCACTGCAACTCAGTGAAGTATCACAGTGATTTCCTTTCTGCTTTCTGTGCCCTCATCATGGAACTGCAAATTACTGCACAGTAGGCCAGACACTGGAGAAAGTAGCTACTTTGGTAGTAAATTTCCAGCCTGAGTTCTACTCTGAATTCTAGCTTGAGTTAAATGAGCATCCAAATCTCTGCATCCTTTGAAGTTCATCCTGAGTCTAAGAAATTCTGATCTCACAGAAAATTCATGTCCAGGTTGAGTTTCTAGTAACTGAGGGACACCTGTGAGTTCTGAATAGTATTTCATTAATTACTTGAGAGCAAAGCAGAGTCAAACAGAGACAGCTTGATTTTCACATGAAAACATACCCCCTCCACCTCCTCGCCACCATTTTGTTGTGAGAAGGAAAACCATCACAATACATTTGCAGCCTGCACAGCTTTATTGCCCCTCCCTACTTCTATGACTCCAGGCTTCCTTCTCAGGCCAGTGTTTTGAGCAATACAGTAACCACCTACCTCAATGGAGAGAGAGCTTTGTGGTGTGCTGCTAGTGAATTTCAAAGCATCCAAAGATAAATGCTGTCTGCTGTCCTCCAAATTTTTGACGTTCTTTTAGAAACACTGCTATTAATGACTGTTGCTTGTACAGATTTGGTAGATAAAATACAGCCCGATGATAGGAGTCAGCTGTCCTTTTTTCAAGTTCTCACAGCATGGGTGACCCAATTGTTATTGAGCAAATTAATACAAGGGAAAAGGAAACTTTCTTCATACCAAGACAAACCTTCAGGCTCCCTCAACCTGCCCCCCTCGCCTTTTAAGTGAATTAGCATCCTGTGTGTGAGTCTGAAGGCGGGAGAGGAGAGCACTTGTCACCAGTGAAGACTGTGACAACAACTTGGGCTTAAACCAGAAAGATCCAATTTCCTCTGGCGGATGTGGAGGGTGAAGTAGAGGTGGAGGAGAGGGAACCAGAGTTTTGCGTTATTCCTCGCAGGGTTGCAGTGCCCTGGTGTTGCACTTTGTCATTAGCTGAATCACTGGAGCATCCTGTCAAATCAGCCTCCTGCATGGATTTTTAAAACCTCTAATTGGAACCTGCAAGGTTACAAGTTAGCAATGTGTCTCCATTTGCCCTGCAGAGCCTTTCACAGTTCTTTCGCCCAGCTCTGGGGTGCTTGGAGTGCAGCACAGCCAGGAACCTACTGAGGTACGAGGCAACACAGGCTGTAGTTGGGACCCTGTGACGTGACCCGGTGTTTGTGTGACAGAGAAAGCTTCGGTTTTTTCCTTTCTTTTTTAACTATTATGCAAATGTTTCTCCATGTTTCTTGTTGAGCACATACTCTGAGCCTCCCTAGACAGGCTATTCTGAGCTTGGCCTGCTTTCTGATAATTGCATCTGCATTAAAGCAAACACCCCTGCAGGGTTTCTCCATTCCCCTGTCCTTGCCAGCTCTGAGCTGGACAGCACTCCATGGCTTGCAAGCACAGGGATGCGCAAAAAAAGGCATGCCAAGGGCTGGGAAAGCTCTGGGGAAGGAGTCAAAACTGTGTGCTATTTCAGGCCACTTTTATTTTGCCGGTAAGTTCAGATGCCTCTCCTTTTCTAATGACACAGTGGCTGCTAGGTCCTTCTGAGCCAGGCATCAGTAAAATCATTATTGAGATCTAGAGTCTCCATCTACCCCATATCAATTACTGGTTTCTCTGTGGGGATATAAAAAATGTATAGGGTCCGGGAAAGTTTCCCATTCGTAATGACTGCAGTAGTAATTTTGAGAAGGTGGTCCACTGCCCATTTTTGTGACCTGTTGTTTTTCTTTAAAAAGGGAAAAGAGACAGGACACTACTCGAAGATTTTTGAGGGTGATCTGTTTCAGATTGTTGTTGAGAGAGCTGGGAATTTCCAGTTCTTGAAATAATACAGCCATTAGCATCTTGCTGCTCCACACAGGGCCAAGGCCTGGACTATGAGAAATACAGTAACAACACTTTTCCTTCATGAAGCTCCTTTTCACTGAAGGATTATACGAAGTCTTACTGATTTGCAGGTAGAAGTCCTTGATTTGCAGGTAGAAGAGGCAGCAAACTATGGAAAGCTGAGTGCTGCCAGTGCTGGAGTGGCGCGACACACCACTGAACCTGAACCCGTTGTAGTGAAAGGCTGCCAGGCACATCCAGCCACATGCTTTCTGCATACCTGGGGTTGAAATCAAAACCTCCAAAACTGTATTTCCTCTCAGGAATTAGTTCCCAGGAAGTTAAAAATATGCACAGAACCTTCCACACTCACACACTTAAAAAGATGAAAGTAAAGTAACTCATGTTATTTCTTTTTAATTGGTTTTGAGCATAAATCTGTAGGTAGTAAGTAGATACTTGCTTTCAGATGTGTTTCTCTTTTACTAAACATAGGCCATGTGGTGCTGTAACGGAATGCCCTCCTCCAGTCACTGCTTCTTCTCATACTTTAGTACAGTAACCAAGCAGGACGCTGACTCGATGCTGCCATCCATCACTCAATTGGTCTGAACATACATTGCCACTGCACCTACCGAGAGAGGTTTTTGATAATTGAATCTCCAGGGCAGTTAGACTGCCCATATGAAGGGAATTTCATCTTTCACAGGCAGGATATCCCCCAGGAGGGAGAATGGGGGATAGCTAGTGCAATGGTCACATTCCCCATGAAATACCTGGTCTGCTTCATCCAAAGGGAACTTGGTTGGAGTTTCAGTTTCTGAGCAGCTGTGATACAGGGTTGTGGTGGTGAACCTCAGTACTATGGGAGCGGGTGCTTCTCCTGTTTTGTTTTTCCTCATTCTTGAAGCAAATCCAACTTTATCAATTATAGGGCTGAATAAGCTCTCTGCAAATAACAGTGCATGTCTTGTAAAAGAAAAGACTACTAGGTCTTTTTGAAGAGGAGATAAAAATGGAATAAACTAGATATCCCCCAGAGGATTTTTTGTGGAATAGTTACGCAGTTGAAATCTACCCAACTTTGGCTTCCTATTTGCACGTGCTGCTTTCATCTAAGTGCCAGTCATGAGTAAGTTACGCCTACAGAACTGTCAGTGTCAAATACCGTGTATCACTGAGTTCATAGCAGTGCAGGACTGAGTTCTGGCTGCACTGAACTGCATACATGCCTGATTACATGCATGCACACATACACGCTTAAGTCCATTAAAACTTCACGATATGCTGTTCTCTTCCTTGCTTCTCTAAGGGAGCTGTTTCCAGAGATCCCAAATGTGGAAGTGGATCTCTAATGATTTTGACTCTGCAGACAGGATTAAGTGTCTTGCCACATGTGCAAACAGCCTCTCTTCCATCTTGGTATGTGAGCAAGGCTGAGCATTATGTGATGTGAGACCTTCTTTTGCTATCTTTGTGTGGTGATATAGAGGAAGAGAGACCTGGGTGATAATCAACATGCTGGGAAATCCTCCTATTCTGCACAGTGCTGGAAAACTACCACTTTCTAATTTCCTGCCCAATATCTTACCGCCATTCAGGGAAAGTTTCTGTGTTTAGGCTTAGCAGAGTATGATGCCTCAGGAAATTAAAGGACATCAAGAACTAAAAGTATACCGGGGCAAGTTCCTAATTACTCGCCTGATCCTCGAAGGGGAGATGTTTAGACATGGTTTTGTAGTTTGTTCATGTTTTCTTTGCTAGCGTAGCAGCTCCAAAACAGCAAGTTATTTGAAGGACTGGGAAAGAAACCTACCTAGTTGTCTTTGTCTCCTTCTTTAGTTTTTTTTTGTTGCCTTTGTGGTTTCCTGGAATTTTGAGATGCCCAACTGTGCAGTGCTTAGACTCTGTCTTGTTGCAGGGTTGATTTCAGTAATTTACAGTCTCCACAGTGCTACATGCATTCCTTCTGAGTTAGCCTAGGTCAGCTCAGAGCAGTTACAGTGTGGCTTTGAGCGGCACAGAGCAATTTTGATAGCAGCCAAGGAATTGCACTGACTCTGCCTCTAATGAATACCTTTAGTAAATTCACTTTTAAAAGCACCGTAGCAGTCATGATAGGAATTTTGGGTGAGAGCAGGGCTTGCGCTAATTGCAGAGACTTAGACATAACTTGTTAACTCTGTGTTGAAGCCATGCTCTTAGAAGTGGCCACACTCAGATTGAGAATTGAGAGTAGCACAGTCTGATGCTTTAGACTCTGAATACTGCATCTCCAATAATCACATTTAATTTCTTGTTGTGCCTTGTACTTCTTATGTCACTTCTTATATTTCTTTCCCTTTCTGTTCCTCAGTTCTGCAGCTATGAAATCACACTGCTGTCTGTCTTCCACTCTCTGTCTCCCCTGCATACACTGCAAGTTCTTCAGGATGGGGATTTTCTAATATTAATTGAGTATGCAATATGTCGTGCAGCATGGCCACACCTGAGCCTGTGGGAGGGCAGGAAAGCCCTAAGCAACACCGTAGAATTTCTGTACTTTGAGAATATGTCATTGGCTTTGGATTGTGAGGCAGGAGCAGCCTTGAATGCTCATGTAATTCATGTAGCTAATTCCTTTTGGTAGATTTGAGACTTTTCTTTCAACCTTAAAATTTTGCTGGTTTTCTGTTCTGCAGGGCAGGGAGTGCTGAGGCTGAATAACTTGAATTTTTCTTAAATTCTATGAGTGCTAAATATGATACATTACTGATATGATACATAACTTGCTGTATCCTCTGCACAGAAAGCGGAGTGGAAAATGGATAAATGGGAAGAAAATGTGTGACAATACCTAATGTATTATAAGATCAAGTTTCTAATCTTCTCTTTCTTTTTGTTTCTTCCAGGTGGAGCGGGAAATAGCCATCCTGAAGTTGATAGAACATCCTCACGTTTTAAAGCTGCATGATGTTTACGAAAATAAAAAATATTTGTAGGTATTACTGGCTTTTGCCAGAGAAAGGGGAAGGAAAGGAGGAAGGAAGGGAGGGAGATGAGGGTTCTGAAATGTGGTAACATTTCTGAAAGAATGGGGCAAGGAGTGTTCTCACACTCAGCTGTTGCTCTTGTAATATCTGATACTTGGATGAAGAAGGGACAGTCCTTATTTCTTTGGCTTTTTTAATTTTCTTTTTACTTGTCTGCTGTTTCCTACTTAAAATGGAGGAGAGAGGACAAACAAACGTTTTCCATGAAACAGCAGAAGGGGAGGAAGGTTTGTACCTCTAAGATCTGGAACCATTTTGAATCAAAACTGTAACAGAGAGTTACAGTGGATAATTTGGATTACCTCCCTTGCCTAGTAGTTTTCATTCTACTCTCACTAAAAATATTTTAAATTTGCCCTATCAATAACAATTTTTGATTTTAAGGGCTGCTAAAATCTCCTGATGGTTCTGCAGTAACAGTTAAGTAGCAAAGCCTTCTTTTTTTCTTCTTTTCTTTTTTCTGCTTCATTGCCAGTGCCAGACAGGAATATTGTCCACAGACAGAGTTGTTTTAATTTGACAGGGCACTAGATATGTTGAATCTGTTGTCAAACAAACAGGCCACATTAATCTTGGTACAACAGGAAAAAGATATCAATGGTATCCAAATGGGAAGGACATCCCAGTAGGGAACTCAGTGTTATTTTCAGCTCTTTAACAGGTTATTGCAGATAGAAGAGAGTGCTTAAAAAAATTAAACTATTTTGAAAAACCACCATACATTGGTGACCTCTCCTTCATGTCACAACACAAGAAGGGAATGACTGTTCACCAAAGAATGGAGGTAACAATCCCTCACGGACTATTGAGCCAGTCTTGTTACTGGACATTCTGTTCCGAGATATAAGGACTCTGTGCCTAAGGGTTAGCTTACTAGAGCAGGCAGTAATTTCTTTTTTTGATTTCCAATCCTCCTTTGGAGCAGAGCCTGCCATCCATGGTGAAATGCGGTTGCCAGAGTGAGCTCATGCCGACACAGGGTGGAGACTGGCTCAGATGTTCTCCGAGCTGCATGCCAAGTGCTCTAACCTCAATGACATAAACAGCCACAGTTCCGTTAAGCCCAGTTTGCCCCAGCTGAGGACAGAGGCCCAGATGTAACATAGCCTGCTCTGTGTGCAAGAGAAGGTTAGCAAAGGGAAATGAGGCTTTACAGCCAATAAATTGTCCTTTAATCCTGAAAAGAGGGGCACCATGTGCAAGAGTATAGTTTTCTGTATTCTAGTTTAAAGAGGGGCAAGATAAGGCCTCAGGCTTTCTTTCTGATTAAGAGAGAAACAATTATTCTTAGTACTCCTTGACTATTTGTATACTGTGTTGTCCTAAGTTATACACACACATAAACACACGCACACTTGTATAAGCACAGCACACGGGTGATGTGTTCTGGATAGGTGTAGTATACTTGTGCAGTGGAGACAGTGTATGGATACATGAAGAAGAAACACCATGATCATCACTTGGGGTAAGAGGATAAGTTATAGAGATACTGAAGCTTTCTTCTTACTCTGAATGCCTGTGAAGCTAGCAGCTGACCTGAGCTCTCCTCCCTTACCCCAAAAGACTTGGGACCTATTTTGCTCCATGTGAAAAATATCTAGAGTTCAGAGCAGTGAGGATGCTCCTACACCAAGATTTCCAAAAATATGACTGCATTCCTTGGCAGGAAAATATCTTCCTGCTGAAAATCACCTTGACAAAGGGAAGCATCCTGTACCTTTAAGATTAATCTGGATATCCTAGCTTCTAAAAAATGTGGAGCTCTAAAGCATGCTTTGCCAGTGACCATTTAGCCTTTAACAATCACTAAGTCTTCTTTGTGCTGCAGCTCCTCTGCCTGTGAGGTTGAGCCATCTGCATCTCCCCACAAAGACACTGAATCCCTCTGCTGAAAGACACTGATTCCTGAAAGAGGCAATGACTGTTAATTACCTTTCATTTTTTATTAGTCATTATATTAAAGAAAGAGCACAATGTAAAGCTTCTGCCAAGCCTCAGTGTTCAAAATTAGAAACGGCCATAGCCTTGGAATAAATCTAAGCCGTGGAAGGAAGTGCCAGTGGAGGAGCAAAGGCCGACAAGTGTGTGGGGGCTGAGAAGCGTATTTGAATCTACTTTGCCAAATAATAAGACTCAGTGACCTCTGGTTCTCACCAGCATCAAAACAAGGGATTGCTCTCTGGTTGTTACAGCACTTTTCCATCACTCATGCCATCTCAGCAGTAACAGTAGCGGCGTGGTTTAGAGGAGCTCGTGAATTATGGGTGATATTTCAGATGCCAGAGACTAATCACGATGTAGCACCGGGGAGTATTTCCTCGATAAATGTTAATTTCACAAATCATGTTTGACTTTTGGTTTATGATTTAATTTGTGACAAGGGGCTTTGGTTGAGTAGATTCCTAATGCAACCATGAATCAAATCCTTTTTCCACAGTTTATTTAACATTGAAAATGAGTTTTAAAAAATAGCAACAAAAATCTGCTAGCATATGGTGTGTTAACCTAGCAGTCATTTTCTGTTTGTTTTAGTGATTTTTTTACCAAGATGGTTGGAGAGATCAAGATGGCCGTGAGCTCTGAGACTTCCAGCTCTTTATCCAGCATTTTGAGTTGTCTTAGTAAGACAGTGGACTACAGTTCTAGGTACATAGGGAAAAAACACAGCTGCACTGCAGTTCTCTATATGCGTGCTGGTATACCACCTCAGATATACATTCTATTGGGTTAAATAGCAATATTACTGACATCTGAGTTATTTCGTATTTGTTGTATGATCACACTGAAAGCCTTCAAGCAAGATTGGGAGACCACAGTAATAGGTAATTTAGAAATAGCTATAGACAATCCATGCTTCCCTCTTTCATCATATAATGTTAATAGAAAAAAACAGCTAGGAAGGGGGCTTTTAAAAATCAAGAGTCAGCTAAAGTAGCCTGGTATAGGGTAAGCCCAGAGTTGCTTAAGAACTTAAGCTGTTTCACATTGGGGAATAGTCAGTGAGCTACCAGAACTCGTGTATGCACCCATCATCTTGACTAACCAAGTTCAGCTAGTCAGGAATTTTAGGGAAATGTAAATAAAGTGACGGAATAAGCAAAGTGATAACAAAGCTGATAACAGAGTTTTAGTGTGCTCTGTACTGCGACCAAAGGGGAGACACTCCTTTGGTCATATAATTTCTGCACTGCAAGTGAACTGTGTGAACCTGGATGATGGTCCTCCTTTCTCTATGCTACGTGTAGAAAAGGTCTATTGAATTGGACCTAGATAGAGTTTGTGTAGCAACTGGGGAGGAAGACGGAGTTCTAACACTGTTAGCACTGCCACTGTGAATGAGCAAGAGGTTGTCATTAGCAGACTTGTTGAGGATTAAATAAGAAAAAACATGCAAAGCCTGGCCCTTCATGCGTGAAGTGGTTGGCTCTGATTTTTTTCTAAGAAGCAATCTTAATGCTTTCTTCTTAAATCTCTGATATGTATGTTTACTGCATTTTATGCAGTAAATTCAGCTTTCCTTTTGATCTTAGAAAAGCAATTGTCCCACTGCTGGAGGAGCTGTTAGTATGGCACCTAAGTGCCATCATATAGTCCACAGGAGATGGAACTTCCCTTTCCAAAGGGGATAAAGCTGACTGATACAGTGTTGCTGCAGAACTCCCAACAGGGGTGCCATTATCCATTTGATCTCATTTCATTAACTATTTAGCTTAAATTATTGAGGATTTGGCATGGAGTGGAAATGAGATAAAGACATCGTAGGATCACTCTCTGTCCTTTTCTTTCAGATGTTTATAGTATTATTTCTTGATTTTCTTTCCATCAATGTCTGTACATATACATCTGTAAATTTCTATTTATAAGTGCATACAGATATTTATATATATATGTATAGATTTATACCTATACCTATACTAATTCTCATATCATCACCCTTAAGATTTCAGATTTTCAAATCATGTGAGAGCATTTGTTTTAAATCTCTATATTGTCCAACTTGATCAGCATTTTAAACAAAAATCTGTTTTGAGAGAAAGAGTGGACATAAGAATATTGCTCTCTGACATGCACCATGCATTTATTAGGTCTTTTTCTAAGCACAACAATTCGCTTTCTTATTCAGCAGTACAGTGCTATGACTGGGCAAGTGCCCAAACCTACCACCTCCTGATCTTGGAGGTGAATGTACTTCCCAATGAGCCAGATAACAAAATTAAAATGTCCTCCTACCTGTGCACAACTCGCGTTTCTTACTTATACAAGATCAGCTGACAGCAGGAGTCAAAGACTTACAACTCTGGTGGTGTCTGCAGAGGCATTCATGCTGCCATTCCTCTCCTGCCAGGTTTTCCTGTAATTCTGTTTGTTTTTTATTGAAAACTGTTTGTGAGGTACCAGAGAAGGCAAGAAAAAGAAAACAGGATTCTGCATGTTTTTCTGTTATTGGTAGCCCAGGACTTTGACATTCGACCCGTCTTTGGGAAAACCTGTCTAAAGGCAGAAGGAGGGTTTAGAAAGTTGGAGTGGTTCCAAGACCTCAGTGCTAAACTAATTTTGTGTTAGGTTTGCTTCTTGGTAGTCTGGTTGTGTGGTGTCAGATGCTGTGGATGCAGGAAAAGAAAATAGAACAGGGTTGGAAAACACAATGATGTTCCACCTGAGACTTGATAATAATTAAGAGAAATATTCATAGCCAGCTACTTTGACCCACCCCCTCTATTCTGCTGTTGTCTCACTTTAATAGTCATGAATTACAAGAACATGTAGCCAAGGGAAATCCAGTCAGCTGTAGGAGTAGAGCCAGTGCACATGAGGTTTTGAGTCAAAGGTGGAGATGAGGACCTGGCTGGAGGCCAGGGGAAGGGGACAGGGCGCTGTCACTGCTTGCAGGAGAGGTGCCAGCCTGGCATGATGAAGGGCCTGCACAGTGGGGATGATTAATACTACACCCTGTGCGACACAATCTTAATAAACTGTACCCAAAAGCCTGACTGGATCTTCTGACTGCCTCACATGTGCTTCCATACTGCCCAGGCCATGATGCTGGGCTTGGGAGAAAACAAGCCCATAGTGGAGCAATTCTGTGATATGAGCAAAGGTCAAGGGGAGCTGTAGCTCTAGAGCCACAGTATATTTACATCCCTAATTTCTTTTTCAGGATCCAGTAAGGAATGTTGTGTGTGTCTGGGTCCCAGTTGTTAAAGGAAAGGCCACTTAGCTCTGAAGAATACAACCCAAAAGTATATATATGATCATTAGCAGAATTGCAGCAGTGAACTGTCTCAGCTCTGCCCATCCTCTGCTGAGGATCCCTCTGGCTGAATCCATTCCACATCATGTGCCCAAATAGGATGGCTGCTGCAGTACCTTGGCATGTATGGCTACACACTGTGAAGGCAGCTCAAAATACTTTTAATCCCCAATAAATCAAAGGTATAGAGCAATCAGCATCATTTCTTACTATCTCTCTTTGCCCCAAAAGCCTCAGCCTATTCATGTCCAGACATAATGAGCAATCAAATACAATCTCCATTCAAACAAGCAGACTAGAGTTAAAGTTGTCTTTTGGAAAAAAAAACATCTAATGCACGCACATTTTCTTGGAGGCGAGAGGAAAAAAAAATAGTTCCTGGCCTGATGCCAAATTAGGGTTTAAAAATTCATGCCCACCATAAGAATTTATATAATTTCTGAATAATTTATAGGCTGCACCAATAACAAGGGGCTTAATATCTGATAGAGATTATTTAATCAATAGAAAACAGTGCAGTGAAAAAGCCATCAAAGAACTACAACATGTCAGTCTCAGCTGGGCAGTTTTTAACTTCTTCACTGCTACACATGTCCATTCATATATACATATGGAAGGACATTTTGCATGTAGGGCAGTAACATGGAAGAGGAATTGCCAAGAGTTTTTTCTTCTAGAGGCTTTTCTTCAGCGGTCTGCCATTCCAGACGAATCTCTTGCTGATTCACCAGAGCTTTGAAATGTAATGAGTTTTTTAGCTCTTAGCTGAATTAGTCACAAGGAGTAGTTTCTCTTGAATAATCTGCCAGGGTTTTTGAGTTACTGTGAGATGGTTCAGCATTCGCCAAGATTGGTGACAATGCCTAGTTCATCCATTTTTGGTGCAGCCATTTCCATTTCTGTTTGATTCTGTGGCCAAAGTTCAAGATGTGCGTGCTAATAAACATAGGGACTGAAAAGACATATCTGTCCTTATAAATGAGGTTTCTACTTGACTTGTGTCATTTGCCTCAGTAATTGCTTAGACGTCTGCATCAACTCTGAAGTGTCTTGATCCATGCCATGCTCCCCGGTTTTAGAATTATGCTCATGATTTTCATGTAATAATCAACTACTAAGTGATAAAAAAGAGTAGTTGAGCTATGATTTTTATCAGGTGTGGTCATTTTATGAAATGTCTTACCCATAGGCATCATAAAACAGTAAACTTTTGAGCACAGCGGAAGCAAGCAGAAACTCCTGATTTTTCTTGCCTTTGTGTGTATCTCTAGCTATCTAAATGCATCTGTGTTTCCCATCTTGCTGGAGTGGACATCTGAAGTTGCGTGTCTTAAAAGCTAGCCAGTGCCACAAGAACATCCACTCTAATTTGTGGTGTAGTAAAAATCATAGAACATCACCCAGTGGTGTGATGGTACCCAGTGGGCACATTAGGGTTTATGTAGAAGACCAACCTGGTTGCTTAGGTTTAAGTGAAGTGGTGTGCCATATGTGTAAATATCATAGAGTCATAGAATAGTTGGGTTGGAAGGGACTTTTAAAGGTCATCTTGTCCAGCCATCCCCCTGCAATAAGCCAGGGACATCTTCAACTAAGCCGGTTGAAGAGTCCTATCTAACCTGACCTTGAATGTTTCCAGGGATGACATGTCTACCATCTCTCTGGATAAACACTTCCAATGTCTCACCTTCCTCATTGTTAAAAATTTCCTTCTTTTATCTTCTCTAAATCTACCTTCTATTAGTTAAAACCATTACCACTTGTCCTATCATAACCCTGGATCTTTAACTCGTTCCCTAGCAGATAGCTAGTCACATGCCCTGATGAACAAACCTTCTGTTACCTGACCAAAACAAAAAGCTTTGTGAATTGACTACCATTCCTAGAGCACCAGAGAGTATTTCTTGTTACTCTTAATTTTGGATTGATAATATCTACCTGAAAAACTTTGTGTTTCAATATGAGCTTTCATCTAGAGATCTCTACCATTTAATGCTTTTATGATATTAATAACTTTTGTATTGCTCCAGAGAACCTAATTTATGTAGCTGTGAATGTCTCATAAATTGACTTCATCTATAAGGATGAGAAAACAGGAGCTGCATACCCACACTGGGATGTGTAGTGATGGGCCACTGCAGGCAGTCCCATCTGGCAAGAATGTTA
The DNA here is from genome assembly GCA_013398155.1 of Pedionomus torquatus. NCBI lineage: Eukaryota > Metazoa > Chordata > Aves > Charadriiformes > Pedionomidae > Pedionomus > Pedionomus torquatus. The sequence continues at coordinate 192,280 of VZRU01014814.1, forward strand.
GTGTTTCACAGCATTCTTGCTACTGGCTTAAAGACAGCTTTTCATTCTTTACAGGTCATAATTGGTGTATTTGTTGGGGGGTGGGGAGGTGGGGGGTGTTTAAGTTATTTTGCCATAAATATCTGGTAAGGCCTGGTCCACTTGTTCTCTGTGCAAGTTAGTCTTTCTGTGATTTCATTTTTCCAGACATTGCTCTTTCTGGACTGGAACACTTCCAAGGATGGGGCATCCTCAGCTTCTCTGGGCAACCTGTTCCACTGTCTCACCAACCTCACAGTCAAGATTTTCTTTCTAGTATCCAAATCTCCCCTCTTTCAGTTTTTTTTTTTCCCCTCATCCTGTCACTACACTCCGTGCTGAAGAGTCCTTCCCCAAAATGAATTTAGGTACAAAGTATCTAACTAAAATTAGACATAAAATTTTAGCCCTGTGAATAGGACAAACATTATCTTAGAGGTATAAGAAAGCAAACATCTGAAAAATATGACTCCAGCCAAGATGTAGAGATCTGAAGAAAGACTGAGTCAAAGGTAACACCCGTACTACAAGCCTGAATTGTAATCAAACAAGCAGCGTTGTCCCTAGGGGTACAGAAAGGGAGAAGTGGAATAGAGTAGTGAGGCTGAGTTCTGGTTTAGATTTGTTGTGTTTGAGCTGATGATAGAACATCCAAAGATGTTAGAGATTAAAACAACCCTCTTGGTTGATTCAGGAGGAAAAGAAGAAAACTGTGCTGATTTTTTTTATCTGAGTTTCTACATTTTGCCTTTTTTTTTTTTTTTTATTTTTTTGGGGCAAAAGTCCCAGCTTTTTTTTTAANTTGGGGCAAAAGTCACAGCTTTTTTTTTAAACCTCTGGTAGTGCCATCTGAAATCTTCACAGCCCTGTCAGGTACTTAGTCTAGTTGATAGAACCAAAATGTATGACAATTCTAGACAAAATTGTTGTTGGTCATTTGCTGTTTATTGATCATTCCCAGGGGAGAATGGACCATCCTCTATGTAGGAGTCCTACTGACATGCAGGATTTGGAAAAGACTAAAATGATTTGAAGGATGCAGGAATGATGTGAAACTGGTGGACTGCCACATCTTGTGATCCCCAGGATACAAGGAAGTTGGGGTGATGAGGAGGAGAGGCACAGTGCTCTTTTGTTAAATTTCCAGTCTAAGCTACAGAACAAGCCACAGTCACCCATGGGGAGGCTACTGTGAATTAGAGAGCTCTGGAGTCTGTGCTGGTTCCTGGTATAGCCAGAATCTGAGCAGTATATAAGTAGCTTAAGACCACATTTCTCTGCAGCCATCTTGGCTACTCTATCTCTTTCATGTGCAGAAATCATCCCTCCTTTGCTATATTGTTTAGTTTTTGTTATTACTTCTTTTTTGCTCCTGTAACAGTAAATAAAAATGAACCAAAAAGAAAGAAGGAAGGAAAAGAGCCTAAGATTATTCTGTTCTAAGTTTGCTTTTCTAAGCTGCATGCATATCTCTCATATGGTATGTAGTGGGTCATTTGAGGTTAGGAACTTACTAACTTTTACTGGGGAGGTGGTGATGATGCAATGCAGATGGAAAAGTGGCAAAGGGAATAGATAGAATGCTGCTTCACAAAATCTCTCTGCCCCTTCCCGATAGACAAAATTATTCTTGCATTAAACAAGACTTAACATTAAAGAAGGTGATTCTCCCCCTCTACTCTGCACTTGTGAGACCCCACTTGGAGTACTGTGTCCAGCTCTCGAGTCCTTAACATAGAAATGACATAGAACTGTTGGAACAGGTCCAGCGAAGGGCCACGAAGTTGACTGGAGGGATGGAGCACCTCTCCTATGAGGACAGGCTGAGAGAGCTGGGGCTGTTCAGCCTGGAGAAGAGAAGGCTCCGGGGAGACCATATAAGCAACCTCCCAGTATCTGAAGGGAGCCTACAGGAGAGCAGGAGAGGGACTCTTTGTCAGGAAGTGTAGTGATAGGACAAGGGGTGGTGGTTTTAAATTGGAAGAGGGGAGATTTAGACTGCATATGACGAAGAAATTCTTTCCTGTGAGGATGGTGAGGCACTGGAACAGGTTGCCCAGAGAAGTTGTGGATGCCCCATCCCTGGAAGTGTTCAAGTCCAGGCTGGATGGGGCTTTGAGCAACCTGCTCTAGTGGGAGGTGTTCCTGCCCATGGCAGAGGGGTTGGACCTCGATGATCTTTAAGGTCCCTTCCAACTCTAACAATTCTATGATTCTATGATTTGGTGGTTTTGTCTTTAAAGACCAAAGTCTGGTCTCCTTCAAGCTCTGAAACTTAACCAGAGGTTTTTTCGTTTGTGATTTGGCTTGTAGCAGGAATATGAGATACCATGCAAGATGTAGATCTTGTTGTCTTTATGAAAGCACAAAGAACACTGTGGCCTGTGAAAATTTTTGCAGCCTCTGAAAGAATATGTCTAATGAGGAAAAGAAATAATGGAGAATTTATTTTTAACACCACATGCGCTTGACTTCATATTGAGTTGCACAAGCCTTACGTTTTCTTGCCTTTCCAGTGGCCTAGCAAGCAGAAAGGAAATTGGTGGTAGGAACAGTATGGAGTTGATGGCACAGGGGACCATAATGCTAATCCCAAGTCCGATACTGGGTGACTGTAACCCTGGGCAAGTCACTTTGCTTCATGGTTCCCTATCAGTGAAGAATAGGAGGTTAATGCTTGTAATGCTTCTGGCATGTAAAATGCAAGGATTAGAAGAACTAGCGTGTGTTCAGAGCATCCAAGATGTGGGAGCTAAGCAGTCTTAGAGAGTCTTTTGTTCTAATATAGCTCCTCTCTGTATTATCACAGCAGGTTGTGTGCATGCTGCCAGCCAGAGGCTGGGTCTTTCTTTTCCTCGAACCTCCTTGAAGTGGCTATTACAGAGCAGGGTTTCTACGGTGGGAAGACTGATGCTGTCAATCTTACATAGACAAGATTTTTTTAAAAAGCTTCATCCACCACTAAGTTACTTTTCATCTCCAAATGTAGTAGGAGACTAGTTCTAATTACTGTTCTGGGATTTTTGGAATTCACTCACTTGCTTAGAGTAAATGGGAACAGTAGTACTATAATGAGATGAGAACCTGTCATATCTGGGAAAGATAAAAGGGAAGGGAAAACTCAGGAAAATACTTCTTAGTGTTTTTCTCCCCTACAGGCTATGTGTTATTTACCTTCTATATCCTCCAAGAGTTGGCATTGGCGTACTTCCAATCCTATAGCACTTTGCTGTAGTAAAGGATTTTAGATGCTGATGTGGACTCAGGAGACCTGGATTCTCTCTTCTGTGCCACAGACTCAGGAAAGATGCCTTATTTTCCAGCCCCTGGAATAATTCTCTTTGTTTCCTTTGCTTTTTCTATTGGGCTTTTTAGATTGTGTATTCTTTTCTTTTATGGAGTCACTCAGACACACTCACTCGTACACAGATAGATACAGATATGCAGCATTTAATGGGGATTGTGTAAGCTCTGCAGTAATAGTTACAATGGATGCAGTACTTGGAAATGTTTAAACTCCTCATGTTGGCCTGTTTGGAAGTAATGTGTGCTACTACTGTGCCATGCAATGCACCAGCAGAGCATTGGCTTGCACATAGATGGAGGCAGGTGCTGAATTATGCCCTTCTTTAATCAAAAATCTTCTCGTTGGGGGCTATCCTAAAAAAAAGGGCATTGTACTGGAGGGAATAGGGTTGGCGGGTGATCAGCTGTAAATCCAAACTCAGAAATCCTGGCTGCAACATAACCACTTAGTACTTGTGGAACAGTCCCTGCAGCATTTATTTCTCACAGTTGACCACTGGGGAATGTGTTTGTTGTCCTTCTAAATCCTGTCACGTTGGGGGCTTTCAGAATACATTGTCGCTGTGCTTCTCTTTGTCCCTTGACTTGTCACAGGCACAAATCTTTTTCAAATGTTCTCCCCTGTTCATTTCCATTATTATATCTGGTGCTTCTAGGTGGCAAGCAGAAATGAATAACCTTGTAAATGCTCCCTGTCTTTCAATTTGTTTTATTTTTCGTATAACGTGTCAGTGCATTTTTGTTGAGTGTTTTTAATAAGATGAAGTTGATGAAAATAAATTGCTTTGCAGTTCCTGCTGTGGGTGACAGAAATGCTGGATCTGTAATTTTCCAAAACTCTGCATTTGATACCAGTGTGGAGGGTGTTCTGTGTGCCTGTAACTGCAATCATCTTCATAAAATACCTCCCAGGAAAAGAAAAGAGATATCAGTTTGAATTTTGGGGGCGAGATGCACTGCTGTATCCAGCTTCTGCATGGCACAGTGAGAGAGGGAGCTGTCAAGGAGAATTTTAGGATTGATTCTGTGCCAGGCATGGGTCTGCCATATGGCATAGTTCACCAGATCTGTCTCTAGTATGGGAGGGAGAATGAATTATATAGCAAACCCTTTTAGCAGAGTGTCTGTTAGCCAGGGCTTGGAAAGTGAAGACGGGTACTTGAAATTGTGGTCACCCCAGTGCTGGTGGCTACTGCATATAAGCTTTCTTCTGAGCAGTTCATGGTTTAAGGTAAAACAGAATCAAATTTCTTTTCAGTTATTTTACTTTTCAGCTAAGCCTCTTCTTAGTGAACTTTCTGAAATTAACAGCATATTTTGCCAACGCTGTCCACTTCCAGAGTGATAGGACCTGATTGTTTCTAATTTATGCCAAGGAATGGCAGAGAGGCTCTCGCTTATGCTTACTGCTGTAATAACCAAGGTCAGGTAACTGTTATTTGCTGTTTTGGAGGGCTGGAAGCAGAAAAGTGTAGAGGGGCTGCCCCTGTGGGGAGGAACAGACAGGACAGGTGACCCAAAACTGACCAACAGGATATTCCATCCCATCTGCATCATGCTCAGTATAAAAGCTGTAATATGAAGGTCACCTTTTATCTGCATTCCATTTTTTTGTAAGAACTACTCTAATGAAAATATTAACAAAATAATTTTAAAAATAATGAAATATATGCAAAACTGTATCAAGCTTCCAGGATGACAGTCACATCACTGGCAGGCACTGGAAAAATCCCAGACTGGACTCAGCAATGGGAGGGGAACTGGATTCCAGATCTGAATTCCAGAATGCACAGACTGGGCTTAAAGGCAAGAGATCACGAACAGAGAAGAGTCCTCCTTGGACCTGCCACTGAAGAAAGAGAGCTGACCCTTTGGTCCCTCAGCTTCTATCCATCTCTTACTGCATTCTCTGCTGCATTTTTGTAAGGAATAGAAATTCTTTCTCCTTGTGCTGGCTGGGAGCTGGCACAGCTGGAAGTTGCACAGGAGCTGATGATGGACCAGGAGATCAGATCCCACTTTTTTACTTCTTCTACAGCTTTTTTACTTCTTCTACTTTTCCATCTTTTTGGAAGCATTGAAAACAGGAATAATTAAGTCCCCAATTTTATCATAGTCTTCTCCTTTTTCCATTTCAAATATAGAAATTTCCACCGAGATTATATAGTTTGAGGTACATAGAAGATAATACATGGATTAATTTTTTTTGTTATTAACTCAAATTTGAAGAGTTGGATTAATACTTGTAATAAAAGTAACTTGCTGTAAAGCAAAGCGTTGAGATGGGGGTCATCCTGCTCACACAATTCAGGCTGGTCCACTGTGCTGTTGGGAGGAGGAGACAGAGAAGTACACTCAAAATTTGGAAAAATAGATATCTAAGTCTTCTTGGCAAGTTTTCTGGTGATCTCTCTCAAACAAACTGCCAAGAGTTTGAATGCCCTGTTAACCCTTGGCATTGTTGCTTTACAGAAACCACCTTTCAGATTGCATGCCTTGCCTGAAGCCCTGACACTCACTTCAAAGGAGTTGGGCAGCCAGGGAGGAATACAGGTTTCTACCTCTCTTAGAGGGTTCAAACCATCTAACAGCAAAAGAACAAAAGCAACTTTTCGGTAGAAATAATAATGTGTTGTTTATGCTTGTCATTTCATATTCTGAATAAATAATCTTACTGCATGATGTCTTCATTCTGTATTAGAATAGTGTAATCTGGACAAACAAGCAAGGAGACAGTAGAGCACAAAATCACAACGGAGATGACAAAAAGTCCATGGAGATTTCAAGCAATCCTCTAGCCAATATAAGACTACTGCTTAGCCATATTATATCTGGTTTATTTGATTATTTGTTTGATGGCTTATTTGATTTATGTCTGGTTCAGTTGATGGTGTTCCTGCCACTTCCCTGGCAGGGAACTGTTAGGCAACATTTTCAGAGATTTATTCTAACTTTTCCTCTGCTTAGCTGCCCTTCATTACCCCTACTTCCAACAAGACAGTCCATCTATGGCAATGCTTTTGTTCAGAAAAATTTCACTCTTCTCTCTATGACTGCCAGGGTTGGTGTGTGAGTTCTGGGGTTTCCTCTCTTGCTCCTAGGTCCCCGTTGTGCCACATTTATTCACTCAGTGTCACATTTTTACATTTGCATTGCAAGGGAGGACAGCTACTCCAGTAAATCACTGCTGTTCAGCAGCAAAAGCTGAAGCCCATAGGTAGGCTTCACACATGTAGTTATTTTTATCTTTCTTCATAATTTAAACTATTCACCTTCTTTTTTTTTAATTCCCTCTAGTTTGTTGACATCTGTCTGGCTCTCAGGTGTCCAAGATGGAACAGTATGTGAGTGCAGCTATGCCACAGCTGTTTCATAAAGGAACTGTCAGCTTGGTTAAGGGGCCTGAGGCTTCCTAGTACACAGTCTCACTCACACAGTAGCTTTAAGAGCTGCTGTGAAAGCTTATACCTAATTATTCTCTTTCCCCCCCCCTGTTTTTTTGAGTCATTTTTTGCTTCCAAATTGTCTCTAATTATTATATTGAACACTGAATTCAACAGTGGCATCTGAAGTTTGCAGAACTGCTGTTAAAAATATTGATCACTTCTGATTTTAAAATTCTGATTCTCTTCCACTGTTCTTTTCAGAAATGTTCTCCTTAACCACATGTAAATAGAAGTGTTTGCATATACTTGCATATGGAGCAGGGGGAGATTGGTATGGTAATGTGCTTACAAAATCCTGGCTTTGTTGTTTTCTAGGTATTTGGTGCTAGAACATGTGTCAGGTGGGGAGCTCTTCGACTATCTCGTAAAAAAGGGAAGATTGACACCAAAAGAAGCCAGGAAGTTCTTCCGACAAATCATCTCTGCTTTAGACTTCTGCCATAGTCATTCAATATGGTAAGTGCTGCCATTTCCAACAGGAGTTACCCATTACATGAAAGTACAGAATAAAGGGATCTCATTTCTTGATACTTTTACTTACTAGTAAGTAATTGTTGTAAAGCTCTGAAAGCATTGTGTAAAGTGCTGATGTATGAGACAGTGCACCAGTCACAAATAGACTTTTCATGGAAAAGATTGTTCATCATTTCTCACTGGAGAAGAATTTATTCGCTGGGAATGCTTTAACCAGGAAAACTAAAACGACCAAGGAAAAGCAGTTTAATTTCCATCATTCTTGAAGCACTTGGTAATAATGGAGAGTTACATACGCCATATCAAAAGGAGTCCCTGAAGAAACTTGGACAGTGACAAATACAGCAAAGTCATTTTATGGCTTCTTTCAGTTTTTGGAAACCTGCTGGCTTTTGGCACCCTTCACTGAGTCCCTTCTGGGCATTTGAGTCACTGTTGCCTTTAATTTCCTTTCCAGCAGGGAAGAATTTCCTTCATCTGATTGCTATTGATACTCACTAACTCCATCACATGATTTAACCATTAAGTATGGGTTAACCTGTGCTGTCAGGTGGTTTTAAATTGGACCAGTTTCTCCTTCATCTTCAGTGAGTTTAGGCAGTTTAAATTATACTGAAATCAAGTTGTTATAATCGGTCTGAGCACAGAGTTTCTATATACCTGCTGACCCATAACTACCTGCTTATTTTCAGAAATGCAGCTCCTCACTGTTAGGTTGGCGGGGGGAGACCATTTACATTATGTCTGCGTGGCTGCTTCTCCATAGCTACAGCCAGCTGTAGATCCCCCTCTCCAGGAGGCTGAGGGCCACTGATAGCTACTACAGGAGTTGCATTTCCACAATCACTGTGTGGTTAACCTCTCAGTAACTGTACAGTGATTTTCCGTACCTCCAGTTTTGAGCTGAGAACTTGCAAACCAGACATCCACAGCCTAAGTGGCCAGAGAAAAAATGGATGCTTAAATATTTAACTTGCTCTTCTAGCGCCCTCCTTCTACATCTTTGACTCATTTCAACAGGAAATATTAGTCTGAAAGAGAGCATATTTCTAAATAATGGAAAGGGAAAATAGAGCCTTTCTTGAGGATATATTGAGAAGAATATACTGTTAGCAGAAGAGGCAGTTCAAAGCAGTAGATCAGGGTGAGAAGGTCCACAATGCCTACCTGGCACAGGTAGCGTTATGACATTCAGAGAAATTCCCAGAGTAGCCAAGAGCAGGTTGTGGGCCCTAATTAAAGGATCTAAGTTTTGTCTGTTGGCAGAGACCTCTGGCAACTTTTATTCTGTGAATTCCACAATTTTTCTTTCCTGCTAATCAAACGGGTTGAGTGATGATGAGCTTCTTACAATCAGCATAATCCTTGGTGGGTTGTACAGCTACTATTTTTTATGTACACTGGGTAGTGTAACCACTGGTGTATTGCATGCATATGTGTTTCTGTTCCCTACTTGGCTTAACACTTAGAGATCCAATCCAAGAAGACTCAAAAGTGTTTAAGTACAACGGAAGAGAAATTATTTACTGTTCCAAATGAATATTCCAGAGAAACAGGAATCTCCACTGGGATAGAAGTTTCTGTGAAAGTATGCATAGTACACTTACATACTAGTCCTTTGGGTCTGTGATGGATGGGTCTTGATATGGCAGATTTCAAAAAACTGAGTGAAGATTGTGGTGAGCCTGTCAGACAGACAAACACCTCTGCAGGTTTAACAATATGTGGAATTTTCAAAGCAGTTGCTTGTCTCTTGAGGAATTCGTTTTCCTCTGTTAACATACTGGGTTGTGGGCAGTAGTCTTGTTTAGAAGTAAATCCTCTGTCTCCTTGCCAACTCCCACTCAACTAGCAGCTAGTGCTGAATAAGTTAGCAGTAAATCAGAAGCTCTCCCTCCCTCTGGGTCACTCTGAAACTTGTGTGGTCTGTGTTATATTAGACTCTGCGTTGTATTCTGGACAGTTATCATTAAACCCTTCTTGAAAATCAGAGCATGCATAAATATATGTGTGTGCATGTGTGAGAGGATAAAAGTTAATGTGCTTCCCTAAGCAATGAAGCCTGACCTTGTCCTGTCGTGGGGCAGTGAAATGACAAATCATCTCATCAGCCAGGTTATCCAGTTATGACCACTTTGAAAAATGAAGGCTTCTGCTTTGGTTAATGACTAAATGTAGGTTCCTCTAACCTACTGGCAGACTAGATTGATAGCCTGGTGTCCCCAGCCCCGTATCATTGTCCCATCTTCTTCCTGTACCTCCTGAAACACTGAAATATCTGTGGCTTACTTTCACAGCAGTATGTAACCACATTCAGGTTTCACTGCTCAAAATGTACTGATACACTAGGATTCCTGGGTCTAAGAATCAGAAAGGATTCCCCAGTCATCTCATCAGTAAAAGGCTTCTGCTGCTACTGTGTGAAGACATCACCTGTGACTGAGAGGTGTTTTCAAACAAGGAGCAAATAGGTTTGGAGCTTGGGTCTGGTTGTGTGTTGTTTTAACAAGTATGAGCTTTTTGTTCTTATTTTATTTAATGGGAACAGTGGAGGAAGATTTGATGGACCTCATTCCAAGCTGCAGTCACTTTAAGGGGTTTTGTGGTACAGGTTGGCCATGGGGAAAAACTTACAGATAACCCACTGTAGGTTTCTCTAAGGACTTTTCTGTGTATGTAGCACTGTGCCGTGTTAGGGACCCACAGAGAACTGTGGGAGCAAACAGACAGCACCATACAGAGGTATTGCGTGGGATCCTGCAAATAGTGTATCTGTGTTACCTTGCTGCTTTGCCTGAACTGGCAAGCAGAGCCGTCAGCTCAGTGATGCAGCAGTATTGCTTCTGCTTCCAGCTCTTCCTCTGTGCTAGGTCCGAGGGCTCTGCACCATGCTGCAGTCCCCAGAGCAGACGTGCTCAGCAACGATGCAAGAAATGGCAGAGGAACATGGTGTTCTTTGGACATCAGTGTAAGACCATCCTAGGCTTTGGGCCATAGCTGGTATTTTCCTGAAGCTGCCGTTCACCTAATACTGGGTGTCTGCGCTCCTAAATTCAGGGCCTTTAAGCTGTCTCAGCTGGGTGCCCCACGACAATAGTCCCTTTTGAATATCCTGCCTCGATACTGCTCTTGGCTACCTTGGTGCCGGCTATATTTTCTGCCGGAAACAATGTAAGAGCAGGTATCGGGATAGGTCGCAAATCCTTGCTTTCCCCTGGAAGAGTCTCCTTTATCTGGAGCGAGGGGATGCTGCAGCGGCGGAGGGTGGGAGCAGGGCACGGGGAGCTGGCGGGCGCCTCATTGGCTGGGTGTGACATCACCCACAAGAGCGGGGATTGGTGGTGTGTGGATTTTGTGTGCGTTGGGGTTTTGCTTTGGTCAAGCTTATATTTGGTGTCTATACCTCACAAGCTGACAAATAAAAATATGATTACAGAAAATGCCCCATGGCAAACCTTATTACGGCTTCAGAGATAACAGATAATGCCAATTACTTCGCAGGGCAGTGGTGACATTGAGAGGAAATCCCCTGCGGTAATGAGCAGCAAGATGATTATTTCATTTTATTTTTATTTTGGTTGGGTTTCATTTTATGGTTGGTTTTTTTTTCCTGAGCGTGCACAAGAGGGGGTTAAGGCAGGTTCTTTATGAATATTGATAAATGACAATTATGAGGGCTCTTTCTCCTTTCATTGCCTGGGGCTGTGCCTGCTTGAGTACGCACAAGGCTCTTGCTGAAGTGTGTCTGTGTGTGCATGCGTAGGCATGGGGGTGTGTGACTTCGAGGGCTGAGGCAATGAATAAGAGCTTTGTTTGACTTCGCCTTGTGTTCTTTCCATCAGTGCAGGGGAGGGGGGAAAGGCTCCTTATAAAATAATGCTTCAAGATTTCACAGCAGTAGCACCAAAATCTCAGGTATATTCCTGCAGGCAGGAGCTGTAGAGTGCTGTCAGTAAAGGAAACACGCTTTTAGGGAGAAATCTGGGGCGTGTTCGAGAAACAGAGAGAGTTGAAGAATGCCAGGTGCCATGTTCTGTCAGATAGTGCCACTCTCCTAGTGACTTCTGCTCTGCCTTGCTTCTTATATAAGAAGCATAATACAGTTTTCTGCAGGGATGATGTAGAACACTTAAGACTGCAGCAGCGGGATAGTTTGAAATCACAACTCAAGGCTTCCAAATGAGAAACTAGTCTAGAAATTGTGGAATTTAATAAAGTTGGTTTCTGGGAGCTGAGATTCACCAATCATTGCCTGAATCCAGGAGTTTCAGATCTGTGATTGAGACTCACTCTGAAAAAGTGAGGAATTTTCAGATGTCCATTGTAAAGGAAACTGGAAAAAACCCATCAAGTACAGCAGCTGCAATGCCAAAGGCAAAGTTACCAGGTCAGCTAAAGTCAGAGGACATGTATTTTTGTAAGTTTACTTCTTTATATAAGCCACTGGAAACTCAAAAATGACATAGTCTTATTGTAAGCATAACCAGGTAACATTCTGTGGCAAGTACAGCAGTCAGGATCAGACCTAACAGTCTGTTCTGGCTTTGAAATACATGAATATATGTTTTGAGGCAAGGTTGGTAGGGAAGAACAGTATATTTTAATAGATCAATGGAATTAATTGTTAAAAAGCAAGCAAGGTTTTATGCATATAAACCCTTCTCCAGGTCTCCTTATATGTTTATAGATGTTGTCCTTTTTCCTAGCTATATTTGTTTGTTCTGCAGAATTCTCTGAAAACTTACTAAATTTGAGCATAGCAACCATGGCTCTAAACAAAAATTCTTCTGTAGGTAGATAGAAGTTACACATTCAGATCTGCTTTGCAAGAGAAAGGAAGATGAAAGGCTTTTTCTGCTCAAGAAAATTTAAAATATTGCTTCTTATGCTATTAATTATTACTGATAAATCATATGCATCATATCAGGCACTTTTGAGAGGCATGCTGCAGAACAATTATTCTGTAGTCTGGCCCTTCTGGGATTTTGGGGTCAGGAAGAAAAGCATTTGCAAAGTAGCCAACAATTTGTTTAGTACAAATGACCTGCAACTGCTCCAATTAGGAGGTTTCTTGGGTTAGAAATCGGTGACCTACAATGAGTTGTCATAGAAACTGATATAATGTTTCAGCTCAAAAATCACTTTAAAATAAGGGGTTTGTTCATCATCTTGTGCAGGTGACATAGCTCCTTTGAATCCAAGATCTGGAGTCTCTCTCTATACCAAAAATCTTCTGCTAACCCTGGATGACAGGGAGAGAGTATTTTACTTCTCTTTTTTATGTACGCTGCAAGTGCCTGCAGTACAGATCTGGGGATATTCCCAGAGCAAGAGGATGGACTAGAAAGGCAATGGAGGGAGCTAGAGGAGCTGTCTGAATAGGATCACCAGGAGCGATCAGAAAGTGTGGCCAGTGTTTAAGTGGAAAGCTGGAACATGTTAATGTATATGTGTGGTTTTCATTTTCTGTGCACCACCTCCAAGAACTGTGTCCATTTCCACTGGACAGTTTTTTCAGACCTCTCTTTGCATCCATCTTGTGCTGCAAGGGAATTGTAAAGCCTTTGCTGTAATCTGTAAAAGAGGGACGTCACGGAGAGTCTGGCAGCGTGTGCTTTCCCTGTCATGGCTTGTTTAATGGCTCTCTTTCACTTATGCACCTTTCCTTCAAAAGCCGGCCTTATGCAGCCTGCTGGAGCTACCTTCTTGCTCTGTTGGCTTGGTTGAGGAGCTCTGGGCCAGTCTGTGGCCACCCTGGGTCAGGGTTACACTGCCTTCTGCTGTGCTGTATTTCTCTTTAATATTCTTTCTCAATGTATGCAGGGCTCAATAGGAGAGTTTGCCGTTTGTCACTAAAGATGCTGCTTTCTTCTCTTCTGATTTTCCAGCTATGTGATAAAGCCCCTACAGCTTTAGATCCTTTAGAACAGTGAAAGGGTAACGAGTCCTCTGTTCACCTGCAGAGAGAGGAGGTGATGCGGTCATGTCAGACATGGAGAACCAGAGAGATCAGCTGGAATGGGACCAAATTAAATGCATTTACTCTGCAATGTTCCATTAATGCCAAGTAATTACCACATACAGTGGGATTTATGTTTTGTTTTGTTTTGTTTTGTTTCATTTTGGCACAAGAGAATTCTTTCCAAATATGAATGCATGATGCTGTCCAGGCTGCTGGGCTCTTAGGTAAATTATAACAAGCCTTCCCTATTCCCATATGTTCCTCCTTCTTCCTTCTGCCATTTGAAAAGCTGGCAATGGAAAGATGGGAAATGCAAATGCAGAGAGGAGTTCTTATTCCCAGTGGCAGTGATGCTGGTTCTGCCACTCTGGTGCGGACTCCTGCCTGACTTCTATCTCCAGGATGTTGCCTTGGTGAATTCAAAGTGGTCCCAAGATGGATAGCACAAAAATATTCCAGCTAGAAGAAAAGTTTCATTGGGACATAGAATTCTCTAGTGGTTGAATGTGCAAGCGCTGCTTGGTCCCACTGGCACCGTGATCTCCGAAAGGAGTGCTGCCACAATACAAAAGTACTCAGGCTGCCATGAAATTCGTGCACTAACCCTTAATACTGGGCACTAGGGGCTGTGTTGAAAGAGGGATAGAGGTGGGTCAGAGAGATACAAAACTGCTCTGTGACAGTTGTTGTGTTTTAGGGCTAAGTCACCTATAAACATCCACGCTCTTTTCTCTGTCTATAGGGAAGAGCTGATAATTTTTCCTGTTTTTATTTTGTTGAGTAGAGAAAAAAAAGAAAAAACAAGCACAGTGAGGTGAAGCTTACTCTACATTTGGAATGTGAATGGTGGTGGCACCCTCTTTTTCCTCTCTGTCTTGCAGTGGCTCTCTAAAAAAAAAAAAAAAAAAAAAAAAAAGAATGTATTTACCACTTTATTGGAACATCATTTTCTGACTTGATCCTCCCTAAAAACCTGATGGATCTGATGGGAAGACAGGATGAAATGCGGAGGAGACTCCTTTCCTTTCACTTTCATTAGTGAATACTGTACTCATTATCAAAGGTATCGTCCCTTCACTTTCATGCCTCTCAGTGGTCTGGAAGTGGGACTGGTCCAAGGCTGACATGCATCCTCCTCCAGCCAGGGCCTGTGACAGGTCTGCTGAGGCTTGAGGCATGGAAGGGGAGCATTTTTGCAATTCCTTTAGCTACACTGTGTTCCTGAAATAACATTAGATGTTTTGTAATGAGTGTACATCCAGGTTGGAGAAACACTTGTGAATGTCCTGTGCTTACATAATGCTGTGCCTTGATCATTCCTTCAAGTTGTCTTCTCTCTAAAAACCTATACAATTTTAGCGTAAACAGAGAATTTCAATTTTTAGGTACAAAAGGCACATGTCAGCAGTTGCCTGCCATAGACTGTGCATGTATGAATGATATCAGCCTGTGCACAAACAGTGGAACAAGCATAGGTGACAGCACCCTCAGCCTCTGCACCATGTATCTGTTCAGCAGTCAGCCAGGAGTAGTTGCCAAGACTGGAAAACAACCATAGCCACTGGAAAACCACAGTAGAAGGACACACACTCAACTTGAGCTATGGAGAGGTTTCTTGTTTCATAGCACCCAACAAGCACTGCTCACTTAACAGGGAGCTCTTACTTGCCACTGAGCCCCATTCCTCAGACAGGAGAACTTCAGTGCATCTCCCCAGTCAAATGAGATCTTCCCAGCCACCCCCATTAATGAAACCAGTTGTTAGATGAGAACTGACAGAATGTCTGCTGGAGGAAAGATTAAATCACACAATACTGTCTCATTAGTGTACAGCTTTCCTAGCTTGCCTTAGGACTATGTGCTTTTCATTTCACTCCTGGGGCTGGAGCATGTTCAAATTTGGCAGATGTTGACCATCTTGCCTTTGTCCAGGACTGCTGTCCTTGATGATGGCATTCGGGTTTTCTTTTTGTGGCCATTAAGTGGTCATCACTGCCTCTGGAGCATTTCCTTGTCACTCATCTCCTGCTTTTTTGTCAAGTATGTATGACTACCTTGATATTTATTACATGGCTAGTAAGTCTTCTGTCTCCAGTAACCTCAGAACTGTGATGACTATGAGAAAGACAGATTTGATAAAGCACCTTTTGCTCTGTCAGATGAAAATATGCACAAATCTGAATTGTGCTGCTCCCTTATTTAGCAGATTGTTTGGTTAACAAGGCCACTTTAATGCGGAGGGTTCATCAGTGACCAGATAAATGACTGGTACCTGCTTTGAATGTGTGCCATTTTGGAAGTCCCATTTGGAAATAACTATTACATTCCCCAGGTGTCCTGTAACAGTGTGCTCTGGTTATGCTTAGAATTGACCTGCATTATTTACAAGTTGTAACTGATCATTCCAGACTACTTTTCAGATCAGAGGACATAATTTCCGAGACATTGTCACCCCTCTCATGTTTCTCTGAGAGAGCAGAGATTGTCCTTCTTTACAGTGGTATAGAGGTAGAATTATACTTGTGTGCACAAGGAGTGCTAGAGGAATGTCTTATAAAGTAAAGAGGAAATGGCGTGACGATAAGGCTACCTGCCATTCTGGGTGTCAGTGGTCTAGACTGCCCTCACGCTGGTTCTTTTGCTGAGTTCAGTTTCTGGTCAGGGTAACTGGTTTTAGTGAACTGTTGTTGCAAATGATTATTTTTTGCCTGGCGCGTTGTCGGCTGGCTGTTTTCCACAGGTTTGTGTTCTGACTGGGCACTGAAGCCGGCCATTCTGCCTGCAAGGTTTGCATGCTCGTATTTGGAGCTTTGATTAGCAAGACATCAAAGACTCGTTTTGCCTACTCATACGCAAAAACTTTAGCCTGCCCCGAGTGCTTTTCTCATCTCTGTCACTCTTCAAGAGATGCAAATAATAAGAAAAAACAAAGTCATCATAAATTTTGTGGAAGATTTTTGTCTTTGGATATAAAGTGAAGTAAATGTAGTAGTTGTACAAAAGCACTTGAGTAAGAAGCAGACATGGGTGCACAATGGTTTTGGCTGTGGGTAATTGAGATGAATAAATTAGTTAATATATGACACGTTTGATTTAGAGTGGGAGTTGCCATCCTGAAGATCATGGCTATCTGGTTCTTCCCATGTTGCCAAATAAGAGAATTGAGCTTTGATGGAAAGGAGGGAATCCTCTCTCTTCCTTCCCACTGCTGGCACCCTCAGTTATAAGCAGTGGTGGGTTGAAGGGGTTTCTCCATCAGAGCTAGTTACCAAAACTTATTTCAAAGCCATGTAAACATCTCCAAATAGGGTTGGGTTTTTTTGCTTTTACACAAAGCATGTTTTTTTTTCTAAATATCACTATTTTGTTTCCTGTTGTGGATAGAATATATTAATGGAATTGCCTCCTAAATTAAGGATCTGGCATATGATGGAGTGTATCAGTCCTAGATCCAAGCTGAAATTCTCCTCCTCCCTGTTTCCCTCAGTCTCTCCCTCAGCTTGTGTTGGTATCACTGGAAGCTGAAGATAATAATTTCCTGTCAAGGCACTGCAGGCTCAAGCTTTGCATTCATCAGGAATAAGCATGTGGGGTATCGTCTAGAGTATTGCAAAGGCTGGATCTTGGATATATGTGTTCTCCTGCCTAGAATGGGGCGAGGGGGAACTGAAATCCATTAAAATATGATAGGTCAGATAAAGAAAAGAGATAGAGAAGAAGTTTTTGAATGGGAAAGCTGTCATGGATAATTTAACTCACATTTTGATCCTCTCTTTACAGCCACAGGGATTTAAAACCAGAAAACCTACTGCTGGATGAAAAGAACAACATCCGGATAGCAGACTTCGGGATGGCATCACTGCAGGTTGGGGACAGCTTGTTAGAAACCAGTTGTGGGTGAGTGTCTCAAAACATATTGCAAAAATCAGTTATAGATTCCAGACATAAAATTTGTCTATGAGGGTTTCAGTAAAGACCTGCAGATTTATACCATGCATTGTTATTTCACAGCAAGATAATGAATTGGTATGGTGCACATAGTGTATAAGATATATAAGAGAAGATTTTTTAAGTGCTTTATGGTGAAAAGCAGGCCTCTGTAGGTGTCACATGGATATAAAAATCAAAGCTTTCTGGTTTGGATTCATCTGCATAAGCTGCTGTGTAATTTGGGGGAACTGAAAGCAGTATCATTGGCTGTTTTAAGAAGAGCCTTTAAAAATATTAGGGGGTGAAAAAAAAATGTATCTAGAGGTTCTGAAATGAAATTTGGATGTCCTGACTAGGCTGCGTGCTTACAGCTCTTCCTGTTTATGCTCCACACTGCTTCCTTTCAGCTCACGTGCAGGGAAGCAGCAAGGTCCTTTGCAGTTGCAAGCAGGGCATGAATGCAGATGCAAAGCAGACTGCTTGGCGTATCACAGGGGCAGTCTAAAAACATTTGCATGGCAATGCAGTTGCCAGCAAGAGCTGTCTAAGAATTTCCAAAAGAGCCAGCAATAAGCCCAATAGCTGAGCAAAGCCCAGGTCCCTGGCCTGGGACAGGACATGGTGTCTGGGGATGATGTTCTCTCATCACCATCCCCTCTAGGGGCACCACTGGATCATGCACACCCTTGCCCTGTCCATAGCTATAGCTTGGTACCGTGATGACTGTGCAGGGGACGGCCACAGAGAGCTGGGGCAAGGGCAGGCAACAACTGCATCGAGCTGCTGCAGCCTGGCACCACAACACCAGCTTTTAGCTGTGTCGGAATTTGTTTTAACAGCAAGCTCAGCAACTGGAGTTGCAGACAATACTAGCAGATTTCCAACTCCTCTTGTACAGACCTACTCTTCTTGACCTTTAGTAGTGTGAATCTGACTCCAGCCCGGCCCCATCCTCAGGGGGTTACAGTCCATGGTTTTTCAGTCTGTGCTCTGAGCCAAGGCAATTCAGGGTAGACATGGAGCCATCGGGGCTCCCTGCACAGCCCAGCCACTGCCTCTCTGCCCTGAGCTGTATGGCTCTGCTTTCCAAGTCATGAATAGTGGATAGCGAAATTATTTGAAGTTCATTATGTGATCAAATGCTGGTTATTGAGTACACTGAAACCCACCCATTCCTTCGGTGCCCATGTCAAGCCAAGATTTGACCTCTTAACAGCACAGATGAAAAGCAGGGAGCTGTGAATCCACACATCTGTTGTTTGCAGCTGCTTTCAAGCCTCCCTTATAGATTAGGAAATGAAATCCTCCCTGCAGTTTCCGCAAAGTCTCTATATTCTTTAGATAAAATCTTCCCCTTTCTTTCCATGAAAAAAACAAGAGGAAGTATAAAAACCAACCCAGTCTCACATTGCTCTGTACGATTTTTCAAACTCCCAGGGAACTTCTCGGTAGGGTTCTTGTTCTTGTTAGCACTGGGCTCTGTCATCCAGGTCTAGAGTCTCAAAGGGAGCCTTCTTTTCCGTAACCTGTGCTGGAATTCAAACCTCCATTCTTCAAGCAGAGCCAGCCCCCACACTGCAACCTTAAAACGCGCTAATAAAGAAATCAATGGAACGGAAGAGACGTGCCTGTAATAAACAGAACACAGCAGCAACACTATGATCTCCTGCCTTGCAGATGCATTTTAAGTGTGGTGCCAATCACTAGGCCTCTGTGTGAGCTATTACACCACTTCATTAATTCTCTTGGCATGGAGCCCAGCATGGCTGATACGGGTGTCTTATGATCTCTCTGGTTTGTGGGGTGAAGGGAGGAAGGAAGGAAGGAATATATAACAATATGCCAAACTGTTCACAAAGAAAGGCAATCCAGTTGTGATTCCCTTTCCCTTGGAACACATACAGTAACCAACCTCAGAGCTTTTCAAGGTGGTGGTTTTACTTACCCTTGTAGTTGGTACTTTCAGCCATCATGAAAAGGAACAAAACAGAGTGAATCATGGCTGAGATACTGAGCTTTAATGAGATGCTCCTCTGTGCACCCAGAAGTTAATTTCCAGAATGGTTTTATCTGTGCTGTGAACGCTGATAATGAGATGAAACGGTAGCATTTCCATTGACAGTCACGCAAGGAGTCTCCAGGTATTTCTGTCAATCAGAGTGGGAGGATCAGATGGAGTTGAGCTGTGGGAAGCAGCCAACTTTGTCAGTACAGCAGAGTGGTTAGAGTGCAGTCAAGAATTCTTTGCCATCACAAATGAACTGCTAAGTTTAGTCCAAAGTTTGGGTAGGTTTTAGGTCACCATAGCGCCTTGACTGACTTCATGAAGATAATCATGTTGACTGAAGTTTGCTGCATTGAATACATTAGAGCCAGGGTTTTCTGGGAGCTGTGCCTTCAAGCTGCGTTGTTTTTTTGTAGCGCTAATGGCTACCTGAAGAAAACAATAAAAGTTCAATCCAGTTGTGTTTGTGTAGGAGAGGGAGGTAAGGATGGACTTGCTGTTTTGTTCACATAATCTGTCACTGACAGATTGTGCATTGGGCCTTGACTGTAATGAATCCCTGCTACTGAAAATTTGTATTGCACAAATCCTGCCTATACACAGCATGGAGAAATAACCTGTAGATTTAAATGTGCCTTTAGAGTCTTGAGGGGAAGAGGAGCTATGTGTGGGGTCTGCAGGAATAATTCTGCACAGCAATTTCTGCAGTCTCATGGGGAGATGGTCCTTTAAATGCCAAAGTAATACAGTGAGCCTCAACATTCCTCCAGGAGCAGAGAAGCTCTGTGAGCAAACAACAGACAAAGAGGGAAGCATAAGATGTGGTAGGATACTGCTTCTATTATTTTAGATCTCTTCAGCTCTTCTTCCTCTTTACCCATCCAGGCAAAGGCATACAGAGACACTCCCCTGTCTCTTTTCATAGTGATTCTTTCTGGCATGCTACCTCACAGTGTTTCAGAATGGTAAATATTGTCCAATCCATCCTGAATTGTCACTAGCAAGAAGAACGAGTGCCTTATGGTTAAACCTCAGGACTGAGACTTGATTTCTGTCTCTGCTGAAGTAACGCAGGGTGGTCTTGGACAAGATGTATTACCTTTCTGTGCTTCAGTTCTCCATCTTAGGAAGTCATTGCAGTGCCCAAGTTCCTCTGAACATGAATTGCAGTCATTTCTAGAGGAGTCCTGGCAAAGGAGGAAGCATTCCTGGAACTTGTTCCCTTTTCTTGAACTAAGAGGGCTTATGCCTAAAATAAAGTACTGAAAGAGGATAGGATTCTTGGGAGCTTGTAAAGATCCTTCTTAATTCTCCATTGCTCCTTACAGAAACCTGGCAAAGTAAATTTTTGTCATCTCTTTGTTTTCCTCCATTTCACTTACTACAGCTTTGAAATGCTGAGTCCTGCTGGATGGAGATTGCTGCAAGCTGCCAGGTGACTGAGAATGCACAGCAGTACTAGTCTCTGTGCTGCCTGCCTCCAGATATCTCTATTCCACCAAATAGTTCTTGTCCAACCAAGAGCTAGGACGGACAGAGATGACATGTAAACATAGCTCATTCTGGCACCAGACCTGATTTCAGCAGAGGCAGTCGGTATGGAGACTAATACCACTGCTGACAACCTCACAATTAACTGACTGTATGCAACAGTTCCCCCATACTGGTGTCTCCGTAGGAAACCCCTGCCCTCATCCAGAAAACTCTGTGCATGTGGGAAGAGCAGCACTGATTATGATTTTATTGAGAGTGTGTGAGAAGAAACCCTTGAGCCTGTCAGTGGTATAATGGAGGTAAACAGCAACTTCCAACTCCAGTACAGTCAGTTCCTCTGCTCTCAGCTCTCCCTACAAATTCCTTTGCAGACCCACAGATTGCCTGGTTCTATTAAAAAAAAAATAAAAAATTACATACTCTCATTATGACTGTTTACTGGCTCTTTTTGAACTTAGGGCATGTATAACAACCAATGCAGTGTGTGTTTGTTAGAAATGCTGGCAGAGATCATCTAGCTTCTGATTCCCTTACATCTGTATTTGGTGTATCAGCACACTTGCAATGAGTAGATACTTCAGAGGAGCAATATTCAGCTGCCACACACCTCAGTGTTCAAGAATCATTTCTGATTTTAATGATAAGACATAATGCTGAGCATATGCTTCCCCTTTTATAATAAATGTGTGCATGTTGTCCAAAACATATGCAAATGTCCTACATCCAGTTATTGTTAGGGCTGCAAATTTAGGCTTTTAAAATTGGAAATGCCAGAATTAGTACTTTTTACCCCATCTCATCAAGAGCTTCCATTTCCAGTACTGCCATCTCCTTCCCTAATTTGCACTCTAGTCTCGCTGACTTGTCCCAGTCATTTCTGCTTCACATTTGGTCCCTTATCACAGATCCTTTTCTCTTTTCCATTACATTCCAGCTCTAGTTTCTTCTACCTGGTTGTCCCAGTTAGTTGCTGTCAGTCCTAGTTCTGTTTCCTGTTGGTTTTGCATTCACTCTGTTTTAAAGTTTGGTACTTTGTGATAACTTCAGCCATCGCAGCTCATTAGTATCAGTCTCAGGTAGAAAAATTGTTCTCGGAAATGTTATCAGTGCAGGTAGAATTTTGATCCTGATGCTTTGGGGAGTTTCTGCTAGTAAATGCAAACTGCAGTTTTCTAGTTCAAGTAAATTTTTCTAGAGAATGCAGACAAACATTTGAGTTTTCTCTTTGCAGTTGAGGATACTAGAAATTTTCCTTTTTTATGGGAAAAAAAACAACATATAATTCAGATTAGACTTAGTGGAAATGTTTTGGCCCATTCACAGCATGCACGCACACACAAACATAAAACCAGTCTGAGGCAGATGAAAAGCAAGGAAAATTGTTGTTAACTTGTTAAATTGATGGTAAATCATGAGCAATTTAAAATGAGGATTATGAAGGGAAATATCAGACAACCTTATTAATAACCATTAATAACAGCTTCACCTATAATACATCCCAAGGTATGTTAAAAGAGCTTTAAGTCTGCAAAATCAAGCACTGAGAATTTAAGATGTGGTATTCTTCACATTGCCAGTATAGCATTGACTTAGCCCATCCACATTTGGATATGGCCATTAACTACAAGTTTGTTCAGGTTTTTTTCAAGAAATCTTTGCCTCATTTGATGTTTGGCTGGTGTGGGATTTTTTTAATAAACAGCTATTTAATGTTTGATTTTTCCTTATCTTTCATTTTATGGACCCATTCATAATTTCTGCTCACTGCATTCAGGCCTTGCTATGAATGCCAGATAGGATTTTCATCATAGCATCTTAGGTTTACAAACATTAATTATACTGTTTTCGTATTATGTTTGCCACATTGATCTGGTTATTTCCATTTATATGAGGTCGTGTGATTCTGTAAAACGCAACTCAAAATTACCAACCAGTTTTGAGTGTGTAGTTGGAGACTCTGAGGCCTAATATCTCAGAGTGCTCAGTGCTTGATAACAGTCCTTAACTTGGACAGCAGAGTGCCTACTGACTGCAGCTACTGCTCCATGTCTTATAAAGACTGTAAATCAAACTTCAGGTGTGTCACACTGTGATTTTGAAAACTGGGGAACCTGCAACTCACAATTACCTGTGAACATCTCAGTTTAAGGCACCTGTTCATTTTCTTTCACAGAAAGATTCAATGGCAGGGGCAGAGAGAGAGTTTGATTCTCCAGTATGTCAATTAGCTGCCTCTATCACAAGCTTGTCCTTTGTGGCACTAAACTTCCCTCACATTGCTACAGGCTGCTCACAAGTAAGATGGATGTTGGCAACAGCAATACTTCCACTGCCCCACACTGATTTACCCACGGAGTCCAGTGTAACCCCTTCAAGCTTTATTTTAGCAGTTCTTAATTTTTGAATAATCAACTTTGCAATTTTATGCCCTTTTAATATAGGGGTCTGTTTCATTTTTTAAATTCACATCTCTAAAAGGTTCCAAGTCTTAATTATTTGAACAGATGTATTAATGAACTGATTTGCAGATTCCCCAAAAATGTTATTGCACTCAAGGAGTAAACAGTTGTAAGATCTAGCTGGGGGCTAGATGCTGAGTTTTCTCATATAAATCTAAGTGACTGAGTTCAAACTTTAGTGTCAAAATAACCCTCAGCTTTAACTACAGTTGCTACCTTAATTACAGTCTTACCTATGGCTACTACAGCCTTAACTGCTCACTGCTACTGGAACCCTTTCTTCAGTCTCCCCCTTCTTACTTTTCTGTGTGGTCTGTGGCTATTACTTTCTCCACTCAGGATGCCCTAACATGTCCTTCTCCTGAAGAATTCCCTTTACCTATTTTGCTGCTCCTCTGGTGTTCCCCTTCATCTCATCCCTTTTCTACCCAGCATGGAGAGAAAGCACAGGCAGCCTTTTGCACTCGTGGATAGCTTCTGTCTCTCAAAGCCAGGTTGGAGACAGTGATTAACAGGGGTTGAAGAAGTGCCTCTAGCATCCAAGAAACAGCAGAACCAGCTAGACATGGGAGGACTATGGTGCACCTGTACAACCTCCTACAACAAAGTAACTTCATGCATAAGACAAATGGAGGAAAGGAGACTTCCTGTTCCTCCCTCTCTGAAGAAACTCTCCCTCCAGCTGTGAGGCCTAAAGAATGGTGCTCGAAACAGCTTTTCTTCTTCCCCAGGTAGTACCATCTTAAAGGCATGGGTCCAAGGCATGGACCCCCATCTTTGATGGGATCAGGAAACCCATCAGGCAGTGTAACACATGACTTGTCACACTGGGGAGTAGGATCACACAGCTGTCCCTGTGCTTCTTGACGAACCAGTTGCTTCTCTGGAAAAGCAGTTAGTGTATATTCCCAGATAAACTATATATGGGCAGTCAGTTTGTGTGTGCACAGTGCAGGTCTCTCTTACCTCCATTATGAGGTCACAGGCACATCACATCTGCACGGAAGATATGGCCCTGGTTGCCTCAGATTTACTGTAGCTGTGCTACTGTATCTTGGTGTGCACAGATCCAGAACAGCTTTTCTAGTTCCTCAGATGAAATTCAGGATAGATACATGAAGAATATATGCATTTCTTATCTGTACAGGGCTGTCCTGGATTTTACCATTGCACTCTGGCTCATTTCCTCAGGTTGAAATCCCACACACTTTGAAATCCCAGATGCTTTGCTAAGGTCCTTCAAGATCCTTAAAATTACTGTATCCTAGGGTCATAACTGCAAATGACCATTCAGAGAGCCCTCCCTGCCCCAGGCAGACTAGCCTGGGAAAATCCACATCACCCTTGAAATAAACACTGCCAACATTGCTGCTTTTTTGCAGCAATACCCGCAGGCAGCAGCTGTTTCTTTATTTTGCTGAGCGATATACTTACTTGTTATCAAGGGCAGATTGTGGCTTCTGCTGCACAGAGATGTAGCTGAATGATGAGGAGATGGCCTAGGGGAAGAGGCAGAGAATGTTGCTCTTGACATACGTATATTGAATAATTATTGATAAAAGCCAAAGAAATATTCATGACTCTGTAGAAAGATAAATAGATTTTTGATTAAATTTGAGTTGTCTCTTTAAAGCAGTTGAAGTTTCTGTGTGATTGGCAGCATGGAAATGAGTTTTCTGTGGATTCTGTCTGGCCGGAGGATTCTTTTTAGAGCTGATAGCCAAGATAATGCTGCAGGTACCTAGCTATCATGTGCTGGCAAGAATTCAGAATGGCTATGCCAGAAACCTGTGCTTTCTGGGCAGTTGCAGTGCAGCCGTTGAATGATCAAATCAATCCAACTCGTTCAAAGGATTTATTATAGTGTTTTCTCAGCCCATTCTCCTACACTTTAGCAGAGTTTCAGTGGTGCCTTGTAAGACACCTAGCAGATTCCAATGCACTGCAGCTGACGTCAGAAGGATAGATGCTTTAAGTGCATTTGTTAGTGGGGCACATAAATAGGTATGTACCTATTTTGGGTTCTTCACAACATCTACATTCTTCATTTCAAGGATATTAGCCAAGGAAGCTGTCAAAGTGGTTGCATTTGCTCAGCATCCACAATTAAGAGTTCTGAAGTCTTTGTTGGAGTCATTGTATACAAGTAAAAACCTCAAAGCCCTCTACAAATTGTGATACTGGTTCTTCCAGTGCCCAGATGGCATGACCACCCAAAAAGTATTGTGCTGAAGGATAATGCTGAACCGTACAGGATACCGTACAGAATTTTCTAGTTTAAGTTTCTAGCTCAGACACAGACACCACCTGCAGCAGCCATTTCATGTATTGTGTGTCTTCATGACTCACCTGTAGGAAGAGTAACAATAGCATCATACCTGACAGAAGCTAAAATGGATGCAAGACTGAGAAACTCAGACACTGACAGGAATTCAACAGTTACCTAGATAGTGTCTGCACTCCTTTGTTTCCCTCAGATATGTTTGCCAGTAAAGCTAATGAAACTCAGCTATATAAAACGTCAGAACTTGTCTTTCTATTCTGAGGTGACTGACCTGAGTTAATGTCCATGATCTGGTGTAATTCCTATACTCTTTTTGCTACCATGTTTCTGTTCCAAATTACAGTTGCATTACCACCTTCTCTACAGCTCCCATACTGCCCTCTTTCACTCTTCTGCCTAAGCAATCTAGCACTGGTGACAGCTGGCTGTGATTGTCCAGTCCCAGGTTGCAGTCCCAATTCTGGTGCTACTCCTTAATTCTGATTTGTGTGAACCTTACGGGAGGCCTGTATGCTATACACCATTTTTATATGAAAAAAAGACACCAACGCTAGTCAAGCGTTCCCAAAAGAATAATTTGTCTTCTAAAAGTTTGCAAAACCATGCATTAGTCCAGGGTGGTAGTCCAGTTTAGTGGTTAAAGCTCTAGGGTATTAAAAAGAACAGTAGAGTAGCCAATTATAGAATAGCCATTGGGTTGCTATAAAGAAGCAAATTCACAGGGAGCAATATACATTGGAAGGCTGGGAACATGTACATAACCTTAAGCAATTCATTGTCTCACTCTGGCCTCACTTTCTCTCTAGCAGTGGACAACAATATGCTACAATCCCCCTAGATCAGCCCCCTCTTAGTCAAGAAGCAACAATTTTATTAAAATACTGTCTTCTTTATCATTAGTGTTGCCATCACACTCTTTGTTGCCACAGAAACTTTTGCCCTAAAAGGTTAAAGCCTCGTACAAATCTCAGTGAATTCAGTCATACAGACTTTTATGAGATATGGAAGCTGTGGTGGCATTGATCTTGTTTTAGTCAGTAGACTCATGATGAGGTTCTGGTCATCTTTTTCAAACTGTGGCCTGTTGCAGCTTTTAAAAACATTAAGTAACCTTCTCTGCGTCTATATGGCTGCCAGTGACAGAGCGGCCAAAAGAGCTCAGGTAGTCTGTCCTACCCACTAGGCACAAGACCAACTCTGGCCAGCTCTCTGAAGGAAGGCTGTGGTTTTCATTCTCTTGTTTTGACTCTCAAATTGAGGGCTTTAAAATCCAGTTTTATTAAGACACTTGGGTTCTCTACTGAGCAGAAAGACCTGGTTAGAATAATTGCAATAACCTGTTAAATGGGGGGTGGGGTGGGTGGGGTACATTAAATATTGTCCTAGAATTTGAAATTCCACCTTTTCTAAAATTTTTTCTCTCCTCTCTTGAGCTTTGCTGTCAAGGTAGCTGCGGCCCCAAGTGTATCATGAGTTTATTATCATGGTCTGCCAGAAGCTGTGATACCAAATCAGTGTTCCATGCCCATGGGATGATACTTTGCCATAGGATAGCGTAGTGTTTATGGAAATTCAATTAATGGGCTGTCTCACTGGGCATTAATGTAGCATCCTAGCACAAAGCTAACCTCACAGTGCTTCTGTTTTGCTCATTACTTTTTGAGACAGGTATTGCCCAGCCGTGATTGTATTTGTCACAAGAAACAAATGCACAAATGAAGACAGGCTCAGGGACTGCTGGGAGGTGTCTGTATAAACAATAGCATGATTTGCACACAGGTCTCAGACAGTTTGCATCCCTTTTACTTGTCAAGTTACTTTAATGAAGGCTATAAAATAAATAGCTGTGGCTATAATCTTTAGGAATTAAAATGATTACCTGGCAAGTTGAAGTAATTAACTATTCTCAGCCAGGAATCAAACCAGAGATATATGGGTAGAAGGATGCAAAAAGAATACATTAACTCACTAGATAATAGTACTACTGTCCATCTTTTTAGTTTTTTAAAAGAAAAAAAAAGCATTTTGAAATTGTGTATTGGCAGCTTTTGTGACCGCTGGAGTAATTGAGAGCGATATTAGCAAAAGAGATGCAAGATGTGGTTTAGGGATGCATGTGTTTTTTCTGAAAATACTGTTCTGTCTTTTTTCATATAAAAGGCTGTCCAGCATGGGCCTTCCTTCTAATTTGGTACAAGGCCAAGTTAAAGGCTGGGATTAGAGAGCTGGAATTCTATATAATCATAAAATGTCCTTGATCTTTTCTTCCTTCCTCACTTTTAAGAAATTCATAGTGGGACCATTGAATTTTGAGTTATGCTACTTCTTGACCATTTTGTGAGTTTCTTAATGTGTTCTCACTGAGGTAAGGAAAAAAGTGCTGGTTTTGCATGCTTGAATTCTGTATAAGCAAGCCAATCACAACATGGGATGCACGTAATCCATAAATATCAGGCTGTTACATGCTCATTTGACTGTATTTTGTGTTTCAGATCGCCACATTATGCTTGCCCTGAAGTCATCCGGGTAAGTTGGTTAACATTACGGTGTAAAAATACAGTTTTAAAAGTGTCACTCATTGCAAGTATGCATATAGACCTTCTGTACAGGAAATCTGTCAAAGGCAGACAGTGTTTGAGAGGACACAAGGAATGTAACTACAGTTTTATTTGTTTGGCTCAGCCCTGAATCAAGCCACATCGACCATATGAAGTGATCATGTGTTATTCTCATAGTAGCCTTTGTGCCACATGATCAGGCAGAAATACAGTAGCCTCGTTTAACTTCATCTTTCCATCCAGGGGAAGCAGTCCCCTACGCTTTCCTGTCTCTGATGTAGCTGTCATTTCAGTAGAAGAACCAGCGTCGGCTGTCAGTGATGTTGGTTTCCATTAAATGATACAAACTATCCTTTCCCTCTACTTTCCCTTTGTCCTCTGAAAATAAGTGGCCAAGGTTTCAGTGGCAAAGATTCCCCTCTTTTAAAGGGGATCTTTACATCTTTACAAGGAATCTCTACATCTTTAATGTAAAGCTACCCAGAAAGTGTACAGAAGAGACTGTCTAGACAGTATGAGTTTGCAAATGATGTGACTGGTGACAGTCCCTGAAGAACCAGGAAAGAGGCAAACACCTTCTTGACACCCATAATGCTCCTCTGACACTGTTTTGGTGCCATGTGTAATCATTTGTGAGTTGTCAACCACTGTTACCCTACTCCCTACTTCTAAGCCTATTCTCACAAATCCCAAACATGGCTATAAACTATAAAAAGTCAATTCATGGGCTGTGTCATGGCCTTCTAGTTGAGAGGGCCATCTTGGAAAGCAAGTGGTTGAACTGAAATGTGGGGTTTCCCATTCTCCCTTCTCTTGTTCTTCAAGGATAATTAATTCATTTAGTAGTGAGCAATCTTTTGAACCTCTGTGTCATTGCTGTGTAGGGAGAAAAATATGATGGAAGGAAAGCAGATGTCTGGAGCTGCGGAGTCATTTTATTTGCGTTGCTAGTGGTGAGTCATCTTCCTTGCGCTATCCTTTAAAAAGAAAAGAAAAATCAAAAATGCTGCTGTGTTTAATGGTGATTTTATCGACATTATGTACAGATGGGTTTTTTTAGTTCCCCTATTTTTATATCTCTTGGATACATCCTTTCCTCTTATTTCTACATGAGTCCCAGAGGAAAAGCATGAGGAATATTACATTGTTTCTTTGAAATGCTGCTGCCCTGCACAGGAGAGCATAGACAAGCGTCAAAAACTTGACTCCATAAATGCTCTTTACTGTGTTGTGATATTGCAGTTCATTTTTTGACTGGAAAGAATGTGCAGGGTTAAAACTTCAGGATACAGAGAGTGCCAAATAAGTTGTCCTTCCCATGACCAAATTATGGCTGGGTTTGGGAATTGTTTGGTTTTTCTGCTGTACACATATACATGTGTTTCAGTAGATATATGCATACATTAACTGCAGTGTTTTACAAAGAGAAGATTTGAATGCAACGATTTTGTTTCATGCAAGTATTGAGCTACATTTAATTTTGTACACTGGGGAATATAAAACTGAGCCAGTAGTAGAAAGTTTAAATTAGTTTCCATCTGGCTCAGTAATATTTTCTTTTGGATTCAAAACATGGTATCTTGTAACTTATTCTTCTGGTCAAAGTTTCAGTTTTCTGTGGAAATTATTCCAGTTTGCAGTGGTAATGTAATACTGCTAAACATACAACAATTGGATGTCCAGCTGAAGACAGATAGACTTGGCATTTGTTACCAATTTCCATAGTATAATTTAGGAAAATATAATTTATGTTCATATAAGTATATAACATGTGTAGATTGGTTACTGTATATGAGAATTAATTTTACACATCTTAATTTTTTTTTATCTATAGTTCAACTGATCACCTACAATTATAAAAATAAAATGCCTGAACTTAAATTTTGATGTCCTTTTACATTTATTAGTAAACCTAATTACTTCACTTAAATGTTTTGTTTTGACAAAAGCATTTTTAAAATGTACAATCAGAGTTAGATTCTGCATATTATTTTTGCTTAAAAGACATGAAAATTTTAAAGGATTTTTGTTTCAAGAAATACACAGGTAATTTTTTTAATGGCCCAAATCAAAATATCTTGAAGTAATCTCAGTATGATGCTTTAATTCACCTTAACCAATCTTACACTTTTTTTTTTTCCTTTTAGTCATTAGAATTCACTGGCATTCTTGAAGTTTTAGATTTTTTATCTTGATGTTGCAAGGGGAGAATTTCAACTATCTCACTAGATAGCACCTGGCCATCTATTGCTCCTGAGCAACTATTTTCATGGATGCTAAAATAGAACTGTATAAGGAACTCTTAATATAACTTCTTGAATTTAGAAGAGAGGATGTGTCAAGATAGTTAGGATTTGGAGGAGTGGGCTTTTCATTTTCAGGAGGGTTCTCTATCAAGATTTGGTGTCTCTCTGTTGCTGAATGTTCATCTGTTCCTACATATATACATGAGCCTGCAAAACAATTGAAATAAGTCTATTATTGACAGAGTGTACAGAGCTCTCTAGTTAATTGTATCTGGACAAACCCTACGAAAACTCAAGCTATAATAGTATGTGGTAGTAATAAAAGAGCTGTAGTTGTTACCTTCAGGAAATGCCACACAGTGGCTTTGCTGACTTCATCGTGGCTTAAATTGTGTTAGCCAAAGTACTGAACTAGCAGAATTGATTTTCCTTTAAGTCTGGAACGGTTACAAAAAACATAGGTAACTCAGGAGAATGGTTACAAAGACGGAGAGGCTCTCTATTCAAGGCCACTTGAATGAGCAAACAACACTAAATAGTGCCCAGTAGCAGTTGCCATCAGGTGGTCCTGAGGCTTCTGTAAATGGAGCTGTTGGTCTCCATAAACCATAGGCACAGGATTGCTTATAAAGATGCACTACTCACTGTAGTAAGAGCAGTGCCAGAATTGACAACTTAAAGCTTCATTATCACAGCAGTTGACAGCTTGCAGCTTCCCACAAACCATCCTGGAAATCAAGGAAGCTCAGCACCTACTAGAATTAGGCGGTGAAAGGAGGAAGTGAGAACATCTAGGAAGGTGCAGACTTGCTATAAAAGGGTATCAACTTCAGTTGGTGGAGTTATCCTAAAGATTTCAACTTCTTTCTTTCCTTTTAGTCCTTGCAGCAAGGATAGATCTTTTGCTGCTTTTTGTGGGAAGCTGATGATCTATTCAAAATGTAATTTCAGCTGAAAAAACCTCAAACCATTCATGTAAGTGAGCTACAGTAGGGAAGCAATAGGAACTGATGACCTGACCACAGCATGGGTACTGGATGAAGTATATTAAACAGGTAGAACGTCTGCTGCTTCCAAAGGCTAACATTGGTTAGGATTTCTTTCAGCTGAGTCATTGCACTGCTCCATCAGAAAGAAAATGTTCTTTACTGAAAGTCTCTCAAATGCTGTTCACCTCCTTTTCAATGTCTGCAATAAATGTGTCTCGGGAAGATTAAAAGTAAGGAGACGATAAACATTGCTGCTGTGAAAGTATGCCCAGGAGGAATACCAGCAGATCAAAAGCTTGAGCTGAATTTAAGTGAATCCATGCATCTTGGGTGAATTTGCCTGGAAAGGCAATTTCATATTTTGTATTATGTTTTATACCGGTAGTCATTTTCTAATTAAAGGTCTAATAAAAAAACCTGTGTCCTCAGTTTTGTTTCCTACGTTGGAGAAAATACAGCAGCGCTAAGAAAAGCATTATTTTCAATGGATAAAATGTTTTTCCACTTTTTACAATAATTTATTATAAGATGACTTTCTATTTTTGATTCTCTCACCATGTTTATCCTGGCTGTTCTCCTTTTGCCCTCTCCGATTCCCTTTTGCTCATCTCTCCTATCCACCGCTCTGTCTCACCCCTGTAGGGTGCCCTGCCTTTTGATGACGACAACTTGCGGCAACTGTTGGAGAAGGTTAAACGTGGAGTGTTCCACATGCCACATTTTATCCCGCCGGACTGTCAGAACCTTTTGCGGGGGATGATTGAAGTGGATGCCTCGAAACGTCTCACGGTAAGAAGGCATTTGCTGCAAGTCATGTGAGCAAGGCTTACAGTTGAATAAGTAAGGTAACTTGTGATTTACGGCCACTCCTGTGTTTTCTCCCGAGCAAAGAATGGGTGCAGTCAGTGGAGTCTTTGGAAAGAAGCTAGTTACCTCCTCTTTTGAATCATGACAACAGATTACTTTTGTGTCTCTTCTCTAGCCTCATAATTCTCATTCCTATATAACAGTGGGCATTTAGAAGAAATCCCTCATAACATCATCATAGTGCCTGCTAACCCACTGGCACACTTTGGAGTCCATCTGATTTGTCTGGCTCTCCTGGCTGGTACGGCTGTATGTTGGGCATGTGATACAATTATTTGAAGGTCAAAACTGTTAGACTTATTTGAAGCTTTGCTGTTAAACAGAGTAGGCTTTTCTTACATTTCTGACAAAAGTGATGTCTTCCCACTTCATGCCGTGCAACCTGCATTATATTCTATCCTGTATGATATTCCTCCTGCTCTGCATTATCCTGGAGCAGCCTTCAGAGCAAGTGTCTTCTTGTCTGCTCTTTCATCTTGTGCCCTGTGGTCCTGAGAACGATTAGGCCCACAGTGTTGAGCTCCTGGCATTCAGCACCATTTGTATTCAGATTCTTTGCATCATTCATAGGATACATCCCATCACTACAACAGAGACCCTGCAATGGTGAGCACTGTGTAGTGATTGTATCCTTCATTAACACTTTGCTAATGTTTTGGGGAATTTAAAAAAAAAAAAAAAAGCAATTAGAATCCTTTTGGAAAGAAAGATTGTCTGCTTGTCAGTGGAGACTTCTGTCTTTATGGGTACGCTGCCCTTGTAAATCCTGTTGTCAGGCTCTGGTGATGATTTTATACAGATTTACTAAGCTCACAGATTCTGAGTAGGAGTATGTATAAAGAAATGTAAATTTAAAACTCCTCCTGGTTCTTCAGTCTGCTAAAATATTTATAAATAAACTCTCAGATCAGTGCTTGGCCTCTCTGCTGAGATTGCTAACAACAGCATTGGTCTGTGCCAGCTGTGATGGTGCTGTTGGGATGCAGACACCTGTCTGATAAGAATTGAACTGAAACTCCCTTCACAACTCTCTTTACATTGTTACCTGACAGGTGCAGCTGGGATTTTTTTCATTCATTACAAAACCAGCTCACACTCTACTTGGTGACGTAGGTAAAAAGTTCTTCATTCTATTACTAGTATCCTTACTTCTGCAAACCCTGTAGCCATCACATTTGCAGTGTGTAAGAAGCACTGATTGGAAAAGAAAACCACAAAAATTTTAGGCGCTTTAAAAGGGATTTTTTAAAATGGGTTTAAAGAAGAAAAAATTCTTCTCCAAATATTTTTATGGAAAGAACACTGCAGAGATTAGGGCTGTACCCCGACACACGAGACAGCTATTCTTCATTACTAAGGAAGTCACTGAGTCTCTTTCTAGCTTAGTTTCTTTTCTATAAGGTAAACACAATGGATTTTGTCGTGGTTTGTTTGGATTTTTTTCTCTCAAAGATCTTAGTGCTGATGGTTTGATTATGCCAGGGAGCAGATTATCAGACATTAGATCTTCAAATTATTTTGACTGAGTTTTGCCGTAGAGCATAGTCCCTAAATATTCTGACGTGCAATACAGCAGAGAATGTATTCGCATAAGAGAGAAAACAGTTAAGGTAAATCAAGGTCCCAGAGTGACCCCTTCCCCTCCTCCCCTTTTCTTGATCAAAATGAAACTCTTATTTCCTTAGGGAGGAAGAAAAGCAGATCAGATAATTATTGACAGGCACTAACCAGTGAATTGTGAATAAGAATTCAAAATAAAACGTATTCACAAGCTGAGAGCTGGGAAGAAAAAAGAATAGCTCTTTGTTATTAGCTGCAATCTTATTTTCATTATTTTGGGGTCTCTCCATTTGCTGTCCCTGCTGCTGTCACACTTCCCTTTCTATGCTGTTAGCATGCCAGTTGCTTAGATTGCCAAGCAGAAGGGAGCTCTTTGTTTACCGCACAGGAGCTGGGATATATAGTTCATTTTGAGGAGAGATCTGAATTCTATTTTAGCTGTGTCCTGTGAAAAAAAGACTATAAATATGAGTTTATTTGGAAGCCTCTATTCCTAGAAACTATCTCACTTGAATAAATTTGATATGTATAAAAAGATCTGAGCGAAATTGTGGCTTGGGTACAATAAGTACAGATGTAGCTGTTACCATTTCTGATCATTTGCTCAATACCTCACTGGTGAATTCAGCAGAAAAATATAGTGAAACGTAAGGTCACTAGAATTTTTTTCTTTCCTTTTTCCCTTCCCCTATCTGCTCTGTTCCTTTTTTTTTTTTTTTTTTTGTTTTGTATCTCTTTCCCTTTTCCTCCAACTGCATTTTCCTCTCTGCAGTAATTGCCATTTCACAGCACACCCACACCTTCTCCAGTCCATCTGTTAAAATGATCAACAAAAACAGAACTAGCGTTCACATTTAACTGTCTTCATTTGTCTTCAGTGTTAAAGCCTGAGAGGATTAATGGAGAGGAGGGTACTCAGAATTATTGTTGCTTGCCCTTTCCTGCCTTAAGAAGTAGGCATTACCTTTCTTTGTATATTTATAGAAAGAAGATTTTATGTTGTCTTAGTGGAATATTGTTCATGCTCATAATTAGGGAGACATCCTTGACCACTTTCCTTCAGTGGGCCTGTTTTACTAAACATGCTTTAAAAGAAAAGAATCTATGTTTTTCTTTCAGTAGACTGCAAAAATTGATCCTGGCTGCTGGTCATGATATTTCTGAGAACCCACGTTCAGGAAAGATGAAATCAAACAAAGTATGAGTACTAAGGTGGTCAGCATTTGAGATAGCCTGTCCAAATAGCACAGCCTAAAAGTGCTCTACTGAATCTACACAGGAGATGTCTAAGAAAGGTTGTACTGTTTTTCTGCATATTCATTAGCGGTAATTACTAGGGAGAGAATGATTATTTAAACTAAAGGAAGATACTGGGACAAAAACAAATGTATGCCAAATGGCCTTTCATTAAAGTAGGCTAGAAATGAGAAGAAGCATTTTAGCCATATTAGTAGGGTTCTGGGACAGCTTTCTAGTAGAAGTAGTGTCAGGAGGGAAGAGTGAACTAGTTTTAAGTATGAGAAGGTTTACAGAAGAGAATGAGTGTTCTCAGTGCCTCCAGTACTGCGAGATGAGATTTCTTCTAGTTATGTGTTCTTTGGAAAGTGGATATTTTTTTCCTTGGAGGTTTCAAATTATTCAGCATTTCTACAGCAGAG
The DNA here is from genome assembly GCA_013398155.1 of Pedionomus torquatus. Classification (NCBI taxonomy): domain Eukaryota; kingdom Metazoa; phylum Chordata; class Aves; order Charadriiformes; family Pedionomidae; genus Pedionomus; species Pedionomus torquatus. Next base: position 227,536 of record VZRU01014814.1, read on the forward strand.
AATTACACCTTCTGTAGTGGAATCCATTTGCATTCTCAGCTGATATTTTCTTCTGCAGAAACACAAAGGCAAAGGAGAGGGGGAGAGAGTAAGGAGCTTTTGATCTACTTTCCTTTTAAAGTTGGATGAGTATTAGCGAAACTTTGTAGAGTAAAGTGGATCAGAGCAGATACTGCAGAATAAGATATTCTGATAAAGCAGTTATTATTTCAGTGTTGACAAGTCTATTCTAGAGTAGAATGGCTTGTCTTCCATGTTGGGTGTCCAAGTAGTGTGAAATACCTGTCCGTGAATGTTATCCAACTTAAATTACACACATTTTCAGAATCTTCTCTCTGCTCTCTGTTTGAATTTGTTCTTTATTGGGTCTAATGTGTGCTAATGATGGACCACAGTGTCTAAAGAATGTTGAAAAAATGAACAAGGGAAAACACAACCTGATTCTTTCTTCATTTTTCTAGAAGGTCTTATAGTAAGGTGCTTATCACATCATTTAAATTATCTCAGTCCACCACCTGTAGAATGGAGGTAATTGTCCAGTTGATGTATTTAGGCTGTAAGCTTTTGGCTGCCAAAGGCCTATTCATGCACCATGCACATAGCACAATGATACCTTGTCCTTGTCAAGGTCCCTGGAGGCTGCTAAAGTACGACTGCTACTACTGACACAGATAATGTTTTTTCCTGTGCTGTTTGCACTGCCAGCTTGAATCCTTTGGTCAGGAAGAGCCTCTATCTTGACATTATCCAGTAGGTTTAAAGCTCAGACTAGACCTTTAAACTAGACTAGAGGATCTTCTGAATGAAGAAGATTCATCTGGGGTGCAGGTCAATTTAGTGCACAGATGGGTTTGAGTCTGTTCCCTTTCTGGACAGGGAGATTTGAAATTTGACATGAGTTCAAGCCCAGAAGCCCTCATCCATAACCACAGACTTTAAGGAAGTTTTTCTTCAGGCCAGAACTTTTTAGCTTGGCAATTGCTCTGCTGAGATCAGTGCTGAGGATGTAGACAACGATGTCTTGTTTTCCATCTGCCTGTCTGTCTCCATCTGTTGTTCCCTGCCTTAGAATTCAGATTTAAGCTCCTTGGGGGAGGAGACCTCTTTTGCTGGTGAGCTTGTACAGCTCTGTATCACAACGGGGGTCTCATCTGTAAGTGGGGTTACTAAATGCTACTTTAGTATATAAGTGTAATACATATTAGAAGTATTTTTACATAAAACCATGACAAAGGAATCCCCTCTTTCCTTCCAGTACAGAATTTTAGCTTGCAGAAGTCTCTCCTCTGCCTGTGCATGTGCAATGGATCTGAACGTGTTTTGTTGTTTCTGAGATGGCGTCATGAGACAATTGCCTGTGGTGGCTAGGAGACATTAGGAAGCAGCATTTTTACAACTTCCATAAAATGGCATTAAATTTGGCAAACTCCTGTGCAAACAGCAAGAAGAACCCTCTGGGAAGGGTTGTTAAATGCCTTCATCACTTAAATGCATTTAAACATTGTCTTTAAATGAAGGCAGGAGGAGTGAGATTAGCTCCTACTGTGTATCTCCCTCCCCTGCATTGCATAGTAAAAAGCATACAGACTTCTTGTCAAACCAGTCACCATCCCATAACCCTCCTGTCACTTTAATGCAGATGAAAAGCAGCAAAGCATTAATTAATTACCTTTAAAAAAGCAGTGAAGATGTCGGCAGCAGCAAGCACACTTGTAATAACATTTCAATGCAATCACATTTGAATCAGAATAGAAACTGGTTTCGTAGAATACTTTTAATGTCTGGGATATCCCAGCATACTTCACTGCAATGATTTTGATGTGGATTGAATGGCAGATGTGTAGGTAAGCAGCAGCCGTGAGAGCTCTCATGCACCTTCAAATGTATATCAAGATACTACAGGGCTTCTCTCTTTCAGTGAAATGCTGTTGGTTCATTTAGCTTGAAAGGGGTTGATCAGCAGGGATGGGCAGAAGGGAGTTCTCTTTGACGTCTTCTTTGAAGGAGCCCAGAGGTTCTGTGACTAAGGCATGAACTGGTGACCCTCCTTTCTTCCCCCTCTCTGACTCAGAAAATGAAGTGCTGTTGTCTGCTTTGCCTTGGCATTTCTTGCATATCACAGGCACAAAAGAACAATGTGACCTGTGGAGACAGAAAATGCAGCAGGAGAAGCAAGCATGAAAGAGGCTTGGACATCGCTTAGCTGTGTCATCTGCATCTTGTCCGAAATCATTAATGTCTCTAACCCTCCATGTGGTATACATGAAAATAGCAAGTAGAGACGCATCTCATAGAGTAGTTTTACCAAGCACACTTTACCAAGTAGACTTGGTAAATTACAGTACACTCCTTAGGAGATCACGGTACTACAGACCTGATAAGTAACCATGCCAAAATCCTGTCCCATGGGAACTGTACAAAATAGGCACTTCTTATATTCTGTGTTTGTACCTCAGCTTGCAAAGAGCAGGAGGAAGTGGGTTGTATCTCCAGGCTGTTAGGGGAACACCCATAATGTGTGTCTTACCTCCTTGAGGCTGGTCAGGGGAGATGGCAGTGTCTGAGGAATACTCCACCTTTCTCTTAATAGTGTGGAGACGAAATTACTATCTAATTGTGATGAAAGGGAATTTTTGTGGCAGAGCTGAGGCCACAGCTGGGGGCCTGTGTGCACCCAACACCTGGGCTGGTTAGAAGACAGCTAGTTATGCAAGTACCAACTGCACCTCTGATTGCAGTGTTGATACAGTCTTGGTTTTAAAGGAGGCTGTTTGTCTCTCATACTGATCCCTCCAGTCTCCTGTCATGCTTTCCTAAGCTGCATTCCCTTGTTTCTTTGTTTTCAGGAAAAGCCCTGTCTGACTTAAAAAATGATCTCATATAGAACCAACCTCATATCCTTCTGGTTTCCCAGGCGCAGAGCTGTTGTTCCATAGCGCAGAGGTCTCCGATTCCTTGCTCTCTGTGGCAAACACCTACTTTCTATTTCTATTTCTGAGGTTTTGTTGTTTGTCCATTCCTATTTTCTTTTCTTCTTTTTTTTTTTTTTTTTTTTTTTTTTTTTTTTCTCCTCTCTGATTCTCATTATTCTGGAATTGAAGTGGAAAGTAATAAGAGCAGGACAGCTGTCTCTGTTCTTCCTGACCAGTTTAATGGGTCTGTGATTTCATCTTATAGCTGTGAACACTTGTGTTTCCTTCTAGCTCTCCCCTGCCTCTCACCTGTGTGTTGCACAAATGCAAGCCTGTGTGCATATTGTTCTACATGTACAAAGGTGCTTCATAATGAGGAATATGAGAAATATTGTCTGGATGAATAATCCCTGGGCAACTATGAAAAGTTCTATGCTGCTGTGATGGTGCTTTAAAAAAAACACAAACCAACAGAAATAGTCTAGGAATGTTCTGCTGTAAGTGTGGCATATGAACAGAGTGTTCTCTGTACTGTTTTGAAATTCTCTTGGGAAAAAGGTGTTACTTTCTTTTCCCCATACTTGTAGAAAACATGGTCACTGTGTAACATTTGCTGGCATCTGCCTTCTGTAGATGGACAAGGAGACACTGTTCAGCTTTGATATGCCCTCCATTACATAGTAAAATGCTCATGTGTGAAACAGGAAAATGGGAAGTAAAAGAAATTTGCTGGTGTTCAGGTACTGAAACAATAAATGGTATTAATTTGACATGGCACCTTATTCTAGGTCTTTAGATTTGAATGATAAATGTGAATTCAGTTATGAGTAAGTCCTGGCAGAAGGCCATATAACACATGTACAATTTATTTTGCTTATTCGTGTTATTTATTCAGACCTGTTTGTTTCCTTCTCTCTCTTTTTCCAAAACAAAACTAGAAATGAACTTTAGGTATAAAGAATCAGCTCTTATACCCATATAGAAAGGAGCAGTAGGTTAGCTTCAGTTAGGTTATAGAGGGGCAGGGCTTAGGGAGGGAAAAACTTAAATTGCCAAAACATTTGCCTGTGAAACCTTGTACTTATACATATTCCTGGGATTTGCTCCTGACTGATTCCTTATGTCCAGAACTATGGTGTCATTTCCAGTGGGGTGGGTGACGATGAGCATACCCTTTATGCAGTATACAGTTCCTGTTGTTTACACAGATCAATATGTGGAATGTTGGACTTATTTGGATAAGCCTTGAATAAGGACATCTTATGGAGTTACCTTTTCCGTTTTACAGCACTAATTCCTTGTTTTCTTTTGCTTTACAGCTAGAACACATTCAGAAACACATATGGTATATGTAAGTATCACTTTTTAAATTCACTTTTGCATGTATCCATTGTCAGTTTTGTTGCGGGAGCTTATACCCTAGTCATCTCTCTGAAGACAGAGACTGGAGTTTGAAAGCAGCTTTCATACAGGTGGAGGAGGGGTAGAATACAGAAGGACATCTAAAGTTTGGGGGGGGTTGATCCTTTGCTACTCATGTAAGTTCATATACATGTACATATAAAGACAAGCACGTTTTATACAGTGGCTAACAATTGTTTGAAATAGGTCATTCAGTCCAGCTACTTGCTGTGTTAAAAAGATACCTGCAAGTGATCAGCAAAAAAAATCCCTAACTAACAGCCATATTTAGTTTGCTCTGTAAGTGCTACAGACAATCCCGTGTAATACCTTCTTGACAAAAAAGCTTTCGATTGTTCCTTCTTGGCAGCTTGGCTTTTCTCTGAAGTAGAAACAAAAATGATGAGATTGATAAGTAAGCACCTGTGGATGAGAGCTTTTCTGTCTCATAATCCCTACGCCTTCTTCACAGCAAGCTAAGAGGTTGCTTCTGACCTTGTAACCTGTTGATGTGAGAATAGTTCTGTGATTTGATTAAAAGCAGCAGTCTTGACAGTGAAACAGGAGGTCTGTGAGAAAAGTATGCGCCTGTCTAGTGGTTTGGGGATAAGGAAGATTGATGACTTTTAAAAGTGACCTTGCACTTTTTGTAGTCCTAATAGTATTTCAAGAAACCTAAGTAAATAATGTATTTGGTTTTTTACTGATGACAACCTAATCAAATTTAGAAGAATACTTCACATATTGAACAACGAAATGAGGCTTTGATACTTGCTTCTCTGGGTCGCCATACCTACAGGTTCCCCTGGTGGGTGATAATGAAGGTCCTGCCTTCATAATCCTATCATTGCTCTTGGGAAATACTTGAGGATGATATGAACTGATATTTAAGCCTGTCACCAGAAAAAAAGAAAGAAAATACCTTTGTTTTGATTTGTTTTGTTTTCTTTAATTCTACCTTATGGGCAATATTCACTTCTGTAGTTATCTTACTTTGATAAGACCTGAGGGCATTCAACAGTATGTTGAGTAACATGATTTTTTCTTAGCCTGAAATGGTAGCAGCACTCTGCCTATGGCTTTTTCATGCTCTCTACAGTTACCGGTTGACATGACACCTTTTTAAACCAAAGAAGGACTGGAGTATTGTTTGCTGCAGGTGTTTGGGTTTTTTTAAACTCTCATGGATAAATGTAGGAGAAACGGAGGGGGGAAATCTCTTAACTGTAATTTCTGAAATAATCCTCCTATAATGTCTCACTAGTAAATGCTGTTTACATCAGCTGATCGCCTCTGTTTCTTCATGGATTGAAATTAGCTGACTTTTCCTGTGCTTTGATTAGAAATGTAATAGGAAATAAAATTAAATGTGATTGATCACTTATATTATTATTCTGACCCTCCTCAAGATTTTTGCCTGGAAGTGTTTACTTGTTGGAGGACTGCTGTCCTGGGCTCACATGCACAGTTAGACAGGTGTTATTTCATTAGTTTATTCTAGAATTAAAATTTGAAGAATTGATGCAGACATGAGCATATGAACATTTTCATGTACATCTCAATGAAGGTCAGACTCTGAGGACTGACACAATAACATTGGTTTTTTTCACCTCAATGGAAATAGCATCTGAGACTTTTCAGAAGTAAAAACAGTTTTGCACAGGCATGTCTCCCCTAGACTCATAGTGTGGTCAATGCAGAGAGAGAAGGGCTCTTCCAGAATTCTGCTCAAATTGCCTAAAACAAAATTTCTGCTCAGAGTAGCTTTCTTAATGAGCCTCTCTCTCATTTTCTCTATAGTGGCCGTGGATTGACCTAAAGAGGTTAACCTCCTGTGGCTAAATTTAGTCTGTGGATAACCCTGCCACCTCCAAAATGCAACCACTTTCATCTGATAATGTTTTGCAGCCTCTTTGCATTCATTTTGCCTGGAAATACTGATGCTGTCAGAGAAGGAAGGGCTATAAATGTTATTACTCTATGGCTGTTTTGCTTACATCCTTCATTTTTTCTGTATTTCTTGTAACACTGCTATTGTATGTAACATCTTCATTCTTTCTCATATATAGATTACTGACCTGAAAGTTGTACTCAGAACATACAAGTGATTCCAACTAATTCTTCAAATAAACATTGACTCTACTGTAAAACTGAGGAAAAGATTTAATTGCAGAGTAGGCAGACAGAGAAAGAGGTCTTGAAAGTTGAAATCATGATTCATAAGCCTAAAAAAAGGAAAAAAGGAACCAAAGAGAAACCTTTCATCACCAGCCTCCAGTTCTTCTAGCTCTCCCACCCAAATTAATTCAGTGAGGTTTTTTAGGCCTTTTTAATTGAAATAATTTATTTTTACCTCAAGCACAGGTTATTATAAATCAGCGAATAAACAGCATGTATTCTCACATTTTTTTAATAAAACAAAATGGCAATTAAAATTAGCTATTATCATAAATACAAAACACTGTCACACTGAGTTATTGTTCTAGTTGTGAAGGTACCAAATTTACTAAAATCAGAAAAAGAATAACTGTACAGGCTCTGCTTTGCACTGATGCAAATGTGCATCTTGGTGAGATTCATGAGGGAATTTCATGGAGAGACTGAAAAAGTCTGCCTGGTCTGGAATCGCAGCCCTTGTATGCACCAAACCTCACAAAAGAGGATGGGTTTTAAAGCAGCAATTACATTCATGCGAGCCTTTAAAAATATACGTGATTTGCAGTATTCATTGTGTGACATTGTTTGATGTCTACGTGGGCTGAAATGCAACAAATTTGTCACTCTTCTGCTAGACTGAGAACGGAACAGGCAATACAGTCATGCCAATCACAGCCCAGACCCAGTGATTTTCATTTCCTGAAGCACTGAACTGCGTTGCCAAATGATGAGGTTCCACTTTGCAGATTTTGCTTGTACCTGATGAGGAGGTGTGAAAATTCCTGACTATGACTGAGGCTGATGAGGTGCAGGGCATAAGGAGAAGGCACTTTTCAGTGCACAGAAGCTGGTAAGCTGTGCTCTATAGAACAGGCTCCCACGCTGATTGATATAAAAGAAACTTGCAAGTGATGTTCTGCTATAGACTAGGGTAACTTGTAGGAAACCCAGATTTTCTAGAAATTTTCAAAACCAGTAATTCTTTTAAATCTCTTTAAATTACCTTAAGGACATCCGCTTGTAACATAATGAATGATTAATTAAGTCAATACTTTTTAAAAGTGAACTCCAGATCATTAAAAAACAAAACCACTCAGCTGCTGTTCAAAGGTCCATGCTGCAAAAATTTATCTCAATGGCAAGGTTATCACTAGCTTTAAGGTGATAATCTAATCATCACTTATTACTTGCTGAGAGCTACATCCTGATCCTGAGAGGTAGGAGTAGCTACTTCTTAAAGACAGGGCACACGAGTAAGATTTTTCTTCAGTTGAATGAGGATTTTTGAATCTAGCCCTTAGATTCAGGACCATGGTGTTGTTGCAGGTGACACAGACACTTCTACAAGACTCCAGGGAGGATCAGAAGCTGTGTTTTAGTGGTGGACACACAAGAATAAATCTCAAGGAACAGATTATATTCTGCATATGTTCTGCTTCCAGTCCCACCAGCAAGGTGTGTGTGACTGCTCAGCATAAGAGAAATGGGATCTGCTGTGTTGTCATGATCCATGTAACACACACCAATATCCAGGAAGAGCCGAGCACGTTTTCACTGTTTCAGGGGAAGATAAAGTGAAATTTTCTGAGGAGTCTTTTCTGCAAATGATGTCCCATAAACATGGTTAACAGAGCAGATGCCTTGCAACTGCATTTCAACTTGCTTAAAAATAAATTGCAAGTAGCACTCAGCAATCTCCTATGATTAAGGCGTTGTGAATAACTGCTCTGTCCCAGCACTAGAGCCATTGCTGCAATGACTTAGTATTGCTTTCTTACATTGGAGAAGATAATTTGCGTTAGTTCTTTTTTGGGTACACTGGCTGAGATCTTGAGCTCAAGCGTATGATCCTACTAGAGTGGCTTTCTAACCTACTCAAGAAAAATTAGGTGCGTATGAATTGGAGCTCCTTTTTCTGTGCAAGTAGCTCACATATGAGCCCAGAGCATTTTAAGCTGTGTGAGTAAGTTCACAACTTGTGTTCACTTTATTTCTGCTAGCATCAAAAAGAAGAACCTCTTGCCCAAACGCAGCCCTGTAACCAGCAAACACTGACAGCTGATGCAGTTTAAATATTCCCAGTTCCTGTTGCCCACCCAGCAACCTGGAATCAACCCAAGCCTGGACCAAACAGTCACACATTTACAACACATAAAAGACAGGGAAAACCTCACTCACAGACCAGGAAAACCTTGACATTTCACAAAGCATCCATTGAGAAACAACAAAGATTCAGTGTAGACAGTTCTCCGACCCAAACACAACCATGGCCAAACCTGTGTCTTTGGGTGGATAGAGTTTACATGAATTGCTCACTGCCTACCTAAACAAAATCAAAGGATGTTCAGGGTGTCTGCAATGTATATCAAGTCAGTTATACCTGACACCCTGACACCTTAAATACCCTGTTTCTTAGAGTCAGGACCATAACTGCAATGAATAATCAGTATTTCCTGGGTCTAGTGAATGCAATAATTATGCAGGAAGCCTGTGTTAACTACTTTTTAGAGTAATATGCTCGAGGAAATGGTGTATTCCTTGGTCTGCTGCTGACATTGAGCATCACACTTGGACCACAATTTTCAAATTTGCGTGTCCGAAGAGAAACAGAGATTGTTGTATTTGGGCATATATCTCAACAGCCTGGTTTCCCCCAAAACCCTTTAAAGTGTGTCAAGTGGGGACCAGAACACTGAATTTTCTTTATCACATTGGAAGCTTTAAAGAAAGAAACTGCTCCAATACCAGTTGTAATCAGAATTGTTGAAAAACAGTGACTGTTTGTTCTTTGAAAAGGAATCATTCAGCTTTCACTTTTTACCCTGGTGGCCTGAAGTCTGACCTGCTGATGAGACATCATCTCTAAAACTGCATAGTGTTTTATAAATATTTGGCATTAGGATGCTGAACAGCTGCTTAAATTATGAGGGCACTGGTAAGTGAAGTTCCTACTGCCTTTCTGACTAAATGCAGGCATTTCTCATTACAGACCTAAATCCACAAGGTGCTGGTCACTCTCAGCCTTCACAACATTTTTTTTTCTGAAAAGAATATCTGTCTGGCTGTGAGCTCTGGTCTCTCAGTGGGAATTTAACAAGCTATTTCCATCTGTTGCTGCAGGCTGTATTTCAGAGTACAGGTTCATTTGTGACTCATGTTTCTTTTCTCCCCTTTCCCTGCCCCCTTTCTCTCTCTCATCTTCTTTCCTCTGCAGAGGGGGTAAGAATGAGCCAGAACCAGAGCAACCAATCCCTCGAAAGGTGCAGATTCGTTCTCTCCCTTCCTTGGAGGATATTGATCCAGACGTGTTAGATAGCATGCACTCGTTAGGCTGCTTCCGTGACCGAAACAAACTCTTACAGGACTTGTTGTCGGAAGAGTAAGCACTTGCTCAGTCTTAATATCAGTTGGGTGTCCATGGGCTGGGATGCTTATAAACCAGGGGAGAGGTAGAGATCACTTTACTGCTGATCTCCCTGTGAGGGACCAGTAGCAACTTCTCACCCTCTGGCTGATCATTTGCTAGTGCGATGTTGGGAGCAAGCCCTGAGCCTTTCTTGCAGCGTGTATCAGAAGCTCACAGCATGACCAGCAATTGGGGGCATGGTGCTCTCTTCCTTTGCTGCCAGACAAGGTCACTTCATGAAAAGATGGGTTGTGCAGTTCAAAGGGAGGGTATCATTGGGTATCAATGGGAGGGTATCAAGTTCAAATGGGGAGGTATCATTGCTCTTATTTGTGTGGCATATGCCTTTGTTGACAAATTTTTATTTACTTCAAGCTTACACCCTAGAGCTGGTGTATTTCCTGAGGTGTTAAGGGAGGCACATAGTGGAAAGAGCACTTAGAGGCTCAGGAGACCTTGTTGCCAACCTTGGTTTGGACTTTTGTGGACATATTACCTCATCTGTCCTATGCCTCTGTTTTGTGTGTGTATGGGAATTATGTTTTCTTTTCTCAGTAGCTACACACTGGAAATAGCAAGATTCTCAAAAGCTTCGTGGGTTGTGTGTGTACTGTCAAGTACGTGATTGTTTCCAGCTTATTTAGAATAACTGCAGAGGAGGGTTTATCTACATGTTGATTTTTTTTCTCTTCAAATTGAAAGATCTTTTTCTTCTTTTTTTCAGAGAAAACCAAGAGAAAATGATTTATTTTCTTCTGCTTGACCGGAAGGAGAGGTATCCTAGTCATGAAGATGAGGATCTTCCCCCTAGAAATGAGATAGGTACTACAGATATGACCTCTGTCACCATGAACCCTTCTCAACTAGTTCCTCTTGACCTTTTTCTTTACATATATACCCAAACCCTTGCATCACTGCTACCATCCCACTGAAATGGTGTACAACATTTCTGAGAATCCTCAGCCTGAAACAGGCAGGTCTGTTTTGTGGTTAAACTTGAAGATTTCATCCTTCTGGATGTGTTTGTCTCACAGTGCAGAAATATCCAAGTTGGTCTTAAACCAGATCTTAAAAAATATGTGGACCCACAACCTGGGTCTATGCAAACAGATGAACAGTTTAGAAGCAGTGTGGTCTAGTGGCAGAATTTTCTGATTACTAACCTACATGCAGTACTGCAGAAATGCTGAATCTAGACTTGAGCTAGTAAGACTGTGTAGAATTGCATCTCTGTGGAGTTACATATGTACACATTCTCTTTTCTATAGGTAAATATATACAGTGTTGAAAGTATGAATAATATTACATACCTGTTTATAGTGTATACATTTTAGATTAACTTAGAAAGAATTTTAAAGCTTGATATACAGTAAGAATCCTTATTTTATAAAGTCTCCTGATACCAATTTATTCCTGAAAAAATAGTATTTTGAGGTACTGCTGAGCATCACTAATCTACACAACAAGGAAAATGTTTCCCTGTGGAACTAACTGTGTAAGTGACTTTTGCTGTGCAGAGTGACAAAAGTCTACCTAATAAAGGATTAGTCACTTCTATCAGTGACCTGAAATAGTATTTTTACATAGTAGCGTTGGGGTTTTCAGGTATTGTATTTCAGAACTTTGAAGGTTAATAGTGTTCTTTATTTTCACTGGAAAGCTTGGAATCTCACAAGCCTACAGGGCAGTGGTATATTGAACTTTAAGTTTGTTAATACTCCATTGAATTATACCTTATCCAAGTTCCAGGCTCCAGGCCCTATAATTTTGCAGGGAAATTTCTTCTGTGGACAAAGAGATGGAAATTCTGAGTCAACACAGCAGTTTTTAAACTTTTACCTGGATTGAGCTGCAGAGAGCATGTTAGCAGGGATCCTGATGAAGATGGGTAGATGTGCCAACTGCAGGTCCTATGGTCAAAAGCTTCTTGCTCAGTGCAGTTTGTCATCTAGCACTTTAGTAATCAGCTTTTGACTCAAACAGATTATCCTGTAATGTAAGGACACCATAATCTTGTTTTAGAAATGCTTTTGTCATAAGAAAAGAAGCAAGGTGACTCTACAGTCTTCATATCCAGTGTGTCAGTGAATACATAGCTATGCCCTAAATATATCATGTATCCGTCTTCCACGTGCCAAAGTATTTTCGTGGTTTGAACTGAAATATTATGCTTTACTCTTCTTTTTTTTAATGGAGTGAAAATGTAAAATTTTTTGGAGTGAAAATGTTCCCCAATAGGGAAACACTACTCTGAATGTATCATTATGCCTGGTCAGCATATCTTAGCCTCTCCTAGCATTATTCTTTGAGTGTTTGTAGGTTGTATTTCCCCTTCCATGGGGGGTTTTCACCTCCTCTGTTCCCAGCAGTATCTCTGAGAACACGGGACAAGGTTTAATTAAGAGCAATCATGCTTCTGATGAATATCTTATAATTAACCATTAGCAATGGCCTTGCAGAAACAAAGAAGAGCAAAGTATTTTGCTTTTTTCCACTTCCTTTGTATGTTAAGTCTGTATGTTAAGATGGGTGCAAGTGAAAATATGGCCAGCTCAGGCTAGCACTCTCTTTTGGTGTCCCTTCTGTATGCTTCAGCTATATAAACCTTTCTCAGAGGGACAGGGAAGGGCTACCTTCACTATCTTTCAAGTTCCGCTCCATTTCTTTACCTAGAAACATATAAATGAGAAACTTCTCAGTAAAACGAATGAGTGTCAACTGATGTCTCCTTGAGGAAAAGGCTTCTGTGGGGTTGAGTTTACTAATGAACCAGAGAACAAGAGATTGGGCCAGAATAGCCACAGAGGATGTAGGTGCCTCATCCAAACTCAGAAGCTGAACCTTTATTTCCCACCTTCCAGATCAATGCCTTTATAATTGGATCGTTACCTACACAGTTCTCTCTGTGAAAAAATCTGTAGGAATGGCTTCACTTCTGTGATGTGAAATAAAAGGAAAATGCATCCCCAAAATTATCACAGATCTGGATATTTTTCTTTAGTATCTTTAGACTTTACAGTGATGACAAGCTGTGTACCTTGTTGTTTCTTACTCAGACCCTTTTAAAAAATGTGTACCATACTTGGTACCTTTGGCCATGTATTGTGTAGGATTGTAGTCAGTTTTACAGAGGAATCAGATACCTGTATTGGAAGTCCAACCACATTAATGCAAGCTTCTGGATGTATTTTCCATCACACCTTTGTGAATTGCTGTTGTTGAATTTATTCGTGTGATTCACTGCCTGCTCTTTTTGCTTAGTCTCTCCCTTTGGTAGTTTAAAATATGGGTTGGAAATCAATATCTTCTAGCATCTCAAGCAGCAAGGGCTATTATAAAAGAACCATTTAGCTTGTTTGCAATAACCACCTTCTTCTTAATTGTTTAGTTGATTCCCTCATGGTCCCTCTGGCTACTGTCCTTCTCTCAAGCTTTCTCTTCCTGATGTCTGTACAAAACATTGTTAGTCAAGTCTTCAGCTAATTCTTCTTCACATTTCTTCTTCCCTCTCATTTAATGTCCACCTTATATTTGGCCTGTCATTTTTGTGTCACTCAGCTGAATTTCCATTTGCTAGTCTTCTGTTTTGAACATATTTGGATTAATTTGCCTTTTAAAATATTTGTTCATAAAATGTTTTTCTTGCCTTTTTCCATCTTTCTAGTTTAGACATTATTATTAACTAATATTGATGCAGTCTCAGCTTATTTATCTCCATTCTTTTGACATTAACTGCTTTCTTTATCTTCCTTCTTTTTCTTTCCTTCTAAACTGCACTCTTCCACCTTCATTTCTGATGTCTGATATCCCTATTGTATCTACTCTAAATTGTATCTACTCTCAATTGTTGATACCAAACATAACTACATTGTCATTATATGTGTTACTCAGCTCTAGTCACATTTCTGGTACCATCAGTTGTCCTGTGGGATGAATCCTTTCTCATTCTTTGAATTTGCTTCAAGAAGCAAGAGTTAGAAATGTCTAAACCATGTCCAAGCTTACTTTTGACCACTTATACGTGTGCAGCTGAAATCACCCAGTATAACTGTTTTATTAGATTTATCTCCCTTTGTTTTTCCCTTCACTTGATGCATTATGTATTTTTCTTAATTTGGAGGTCATTACCCCTAGTAGTATTTTCTACTACCTTTGTATTACTGGACACAGTTTGAAATAGATTGAGATACAACTGCTTTTTTTTTTCTAATTAATTTTTACCAGGAAAATTATTACTATTAATACAAAGGATATTTGGGTTATACATTAATGGGATCAGCCATTATCGCTAGTCTATTTGCATTTAAACCATCTTTGCTGATGCTCATTGTTTCAAGAATAAGCCCTGCCTTAAAGGGATCTTGTTCTGAAAATCATGATCTAAGAGAGAGAACATGAAAGTAGATGGGGGGCACGAGGAGGGCAAAATAACAAAAATAATACCATCACACTGGGTAGTAGAGATAGAATTGTCAAATGGAATATTTTTTGGTTTAACAAAGGAAGAGGAAGAAGCTGTAGGGGCTGGGCACTGTGAGCTTCTTTCTAAATGCAGGAGTGAAGGATGTCTTTTTATATTGGCCATCATCCTCTACTAAAATTAAAAATGTGACTATAAATAGAGGTATGGAACTGAAATAGCCCAACCAAAGAAAAGAAAATCCTTCTGTATCTTTTTTCTGCCTTCCTACTTTTTACTGTTTCGATGTCATGAGAGATGTTAGTAATAAAACTTTCAGCAGGTCTCCATTTGGTTCCCTGCTTCGCCATAGAGGTGTGTGTGGTTACCTAGTCACCTAAGAGCACATTCTGCAGTGCTGTTTGGTATCTACAGACTCTTTCCAGAGCAATTTGTGCTCTCCTCAGAATGTCAGTAAATGTTTCTCAGCGCCTTTAGGAATGAATTGCCTTTAAATATCTCATTCTTATACCTCAGTTTTCACTCTGCAAAGTGAAAGTAGCACTTCAATACCTCATTGAAATGTTACACACTAAAAAGTGTAAAGCATTTCAGTTACTATACCAGTAAAAGCTGTATGATGACCTCTGAGATAAATTTTAGTAGCTCTTGTTGGAGATTCATCTCAGGTAGATGAGTATGTTTAATTTGTAATTCTGAAGGAGGAAAAACATAAAGCAGTGGGGAAAACCTGAAATCTAATCTTAAAGATGCAAAAAAAAAATAAATGTATGTGTTCAGCAGAGAATGCAATTCTGACTTGAGAGTCTACTTATGTCTCTGTGTCACATTTAATCTAGCTAGCAGGGACATCGAAGGCAAGCTCTAGCAACCTGAGTACATGCACAGGATCCCTAGATGGCTTATACTCTGGCTAACAGCTTGTGCTATAGCCCATGCTGTCGTCTTGTTATTACTGTTATCAGCTTTGTAAGGTAATTTCTGCAAGTTATTCCATAGTTGTACCTCCATTTTACAGTGCTTGTACATTCAGGGCAGTAGCAGTGCTCCTTCTCTCTGTAGATGGATTGCAACTTTTAATTTGGAAGAAGGGAGAGACTGCAAATGTTCATCACAAAGATATGTGTCTCTAGGGGAGGTGTGAGAGTGAGATTGTTGAGAGAGGATTTAACCAACCTGTTTGAGGTAAGTCACAGCCAAATTCAGCTGACAGCATTTTCTTTTCATAAAGATCCCCCCAGGAAGCGTGTGGACTCCCCAATGCTGAACAGGCATGGGAAGCGGCGGCCAGAAAGGAAGTCGATGGAGGTCCTCAGTGTTACAGATGGCGGCTCCCCAGTCCCTGCTCGCAGAGCTATTGAAATGGCACAACATGGACAGAGGTGGGTCTCTCCTTTACCCAGGAGCCCTGCCTGTCTGGGTTTGCTACCCACTTTTATGTTATACATACAAAGCAGCTGTGGAGCTTTTCTGTTCACACCAGCACTCATTAAAATTTCCAAGCACACTTGCAACATGATCTGGCAGCCAGCAGCACTTACGCACACAGGACCAGAAGTCCTGCCAGCAGCTTAAGGGTTCTGCTCACTTGCAGCTACTGCTTAGGAAACTGCCACGTCCTCTGGGCGAGATTCATCTCACCTCCTTTTAATTGTTGAGAACATAGGCGTTCAGTCTGAGCTTGTGATACGGGCTGTCACTCCAGGCAGTGGGGACAGATGAGAGCTTTGGAAGGTCTCAGATACATGTGTCCTCTGTTCCAACAATCTTTGATGGAATAATCACCCTCTGGTTGTTCCTCTTTGTCTCCAAAGCCTACAACAGGAATCTAGATCTGCTATCTTGGATTAGGTGCCTAGCTTTTGGGCACCTGAAGTTAAGTGAGATGAACCCCACCCTCCATGTCATCAGAACAGCTTGAATACGGAAAGCCCTGTCCAAGCATCTGTAGATGGCTCTAAGATGTGCTGTCTGAGCCAGCATGCAGCCAGCACACATAAATTTACCACATACCTGTAAAGTGATGGAATATGTATAATTTTGCTTCTTTTATATCAAAGGAAGTGTCAGTCTTGTGGAGAAACAGCAGAGGAAAATGGTGTCTCCTCAAGGCAGGTTCTGGGAGAGTAAGCGAACTGTGGAAGTTCACTTATGTGAACCATGGAAGTTGCTTCCTCAGTCCCTATGACTAGCCAAAGGGAAGCACATGCATTTGGATTCAGACTTGTATAGATCAATCAATATGAAAGAACACTTCACTTAAATGTATGCTGATGATACTGTAACTTCTGTTTCAGCTTTATGACATGATTTTTTTTTTGATCGGCTGTTAAGATCTGCTCAAAAGGAGCCTGCTGTGCCCAGAAAGTCCCTTTTCTGACTGAAAACTGGGTGAAGAACATGAAATAATTTCATGTCCAGAGGCCCCTAGAATTGCAGGAAAGTTTTACTGTTACAGTTCTGTCTATAGTGAGGAAAAAGCAGTGATTTCCAGAATCTACTAGGACTTATTTCAGACTGGATGCATGAGATACACTGCCATAAAGATTTTTCAATGTAGTGTAGGTTGGAAACCTGTCTTGAATATATGGTTTGCTTTGATATGAGGTCTGTGTGAAGGAAGTGTTCAGGACAGGGTGTGCTCAGTGTTCCCCACAGGCCTTAAAGTGATAAAGATGAACACAACACTGAGAAACAGTTGCTTACTCCTTATTCAGCTTACAGTGTTTAATCTGGTACCTGGTAGATGAATGGGCCATGAAGCTCCTGGAGCTTCAGAGGTGGATTACTTTCCCCTAGTCCAAGGCTGCCTGTGAGTCACAGTACTCTGCAGCTATTTACAGTAAGCATCCAACTGTGCGAAACAAATAGGAGGTGATAGAATGATCCCAACATTTTCTGAGAGCTGAAACCTTCTCTTCCAACTCTAAGTTTTGACTTTGGATTCAAAAGATGCAAAACTGTGTCTTGCTATCCAAAGTATTTCTTTTGCTTTTAAATGTCTCACTCAATTCTGCACATGAGGAAACAATTGAATTCAAACAGTCTGAGATGAGTTCAGATCAGGAACATACCCAGACTGCATACCAGTAAAGAAGGCCTTTGGCTGAAGGAGGAAGCAAAACCTTCCAGGCACAAAAGAGGTACAGGTCAATGCATACCACAGCTCAGGGCTGGTCATAAAGGGTGATTAAGGGTGGAGAAAGGGATGTAATCACACTATGGTTGATGATGATGAGCTTGGTAGTGCTTGTTTTGGAAGGGGTTAAAGGGAAGATGTTATTTTACTCCATGTGTGAGCTTCCGTATTTCATACCATCCACATCCACAGATGACAACAGCACATTTTGTGTTGCTGGCAGCACAGTTGTTTATAATGTGAACTGGCTTCATTAACAAGCACCACTGCATGGGGATTGTCTGGCAACGATGCATTGCTCATGGGGCACTATCTGTCAGAACAGTCAGTAACAAAATGACAAGTGCCTTCCACCAAGAGTGGGGGATTTTTAATGGCAACTCGCATGCTATATTCCATGAAATGACCCACTGACAGTGGATTTTACAGCAGTAGGGCTTAGATCCCACAATGCTTTTTTTAAGAATTACGTTTTTTGGTCTCAAGAGATGACTATTCAGTGCTACAATACTAGGAAGACATGGAGGTGGACCTCCAAAACAGGTCTTCTGTTTTGACACAGATGACTTGTGTAAACATCCAGAGACACAGAGCCATTGCTTCTTTCTTGAGCTGGCAGAGATACTCTTCTAACCAGTGGGTAGAACACACCTATATGTTTTGTGATTTAGTCTTATTTTCCTCTTTCTCAGTAGTAAACAGATGTTTGCTTGCATAAAGGGGATTTATGTTATAACCTCTATGTGTCTGTGTCATGATCTGTGCTTTTGGTAACCATGTGGGGACCCTACAAGTGTCTGGTCTTGGCTTGTTCAAGGGTGCATCTTTCCACTGAGATTTGAAACTCTGTGACCTTCAACCCTGCAAGCTGAGAAAGTACTGAGTGAAAAACACAGACCTTCAGTGACTTAGTTTTGGATAATGGAGGAGAACTCAGCACAAAAACTTACCGACTCCTTGAAATGCTTGTGCTGACCTCTCTGAGTGTTCTCCATTTGGTCTTCATATATGGCAAAGTTTGTATGCCCAAACACCAGCCACCCTAAAACTGGTGACTAAGTTTTGTTAATTCTTGGATTTCCCTGCTTGTTGTCAACTAAAAGGGTTCATAATTACACCTTAATTGCTTCTGCTGTTGTGGTATCCACACCTCTCAGACTATCTGGTGTTTCATTGAAATGTCAAAAGATAAGAGGTAGGTTCTGAGCTTAGCATCTCACCAGCTAATTTGTCCCTTGTGCCAGAATCACATAAACTAGGAAGAATTCCATGGGAGCTAGAATCCCTCAGAGATGTGCCAGAATCACAGCTCTACTGTGAAAGTCCAAGAACTGTTCTAAAATGGGCTTCATTAACTATTAATTTTCTTCTGGTTATTCAAGTGGATAGCTTGCATGAAAGATCAGCTAACATTAGGAAGCAGTGTTCTGTGAAACAGTGAAGCATGTTACCAGTGAAACATATTACAGAGAGCTACCCCTTTAGCAAAGCACAGGGAATTTTGCTACTAAGCTTCAGGGATTGAGACCCAAGATGATAAAGAAGAGCATTTCTCTATACCCTGAGTACAGGGAAGAGAGTTGCGAGTAGGAGTAAGCAGTAATGGACCCTACAAATTAGAATACAAAATGGATTACTGTTCCTCTGAGAGGCTCTGTGGTCTGATTTAACCTTTTCCCAGCTTGTGCTTAGTGTTGAGGTCTTCTAGAAAAGTCTGAGTAATGAGTGCTTTGCAATTTGTGCCTTCAGACATGTTCTGTTTTCCCTGGACAATATAAAGTAGATGATACCTGGGTTTTCAATTGGATAAAAGGGTACAGGGTTTACAAGTATGTATGGGGGAAGTCATCTTAGAATTCAGAAGTCAGGGGACAATAATGAACTTCAGCATTGTATAGGCTTGAGCCATAGATGGAAAGTAAAAGAAAGGTTTTTCAGAGCATTGCTTAAAAAGGGGAGGATGGGTTGGGGGGGCTGGGTGTCCAGCATTGCTTCAGGTGACTCTCTTGTATAAATGTCCACACTAGTAACTCTGTTTTCTCGCTTTGTTCCTGCCATAGTAAAACAATGTTCAGTAAAAGCCTGGATATCTCTGAAGCCAATCCCAAATTCAACAAAGAAGAAAGGTATAAACACTGACAATATGTTCCTCTCCTCTACCTCACTGCTGAGACCTTAAAGATGCAGTACTTACCTTCTCCATGTGGGGACATGGCTGTTCTCTCTTTAGAGAGAAATAAAGAGGGTGGGATATTTACAGCCCCACACCATATATATTATTGTACAGTACCATTCATTTGAGGCTACCCCTAACGCAGCCTGTGACTGTACCAATGTTTTCCCCACTAAAATTTCATCCTACTGCTACTTCTGGTTCAGTTCTGCCCTGAGTGAGGATGCCCAGCGTAGGAGATGCATTTGTTAAGACTGCTTTTGGAAGGACTGGAATATAAAACACTAGGAAAACCTGAAGTGTTCCACTCCCAGCACTAGAAACAGCGGCACAACTGAGCCAGTGACAACAATGGTAGGAAACTTTGGACATCCTGTCTGACAGAGCAAAATATTAAGTGAGGAAGAGACAAGCTCCTTAAGATTACCCTGGCTGCACCAGAGAACATAAGAGGGAAAGGTGATCAAAGGTAGAGTTTTTGGATGATGAGTCTAATCTAGCAGTTCAAGTGACAGGGTAACAAAAAAGGGTAACTCCCAACAGTGAATAGAGCCATAATGGGAAAACATGCAGGCCACCAGATTCAGGGAGATTCAGTGGACTCATGTGGGTCCGTGAACAAAATAATAAACTTTAGACTTTTGAGAAAGTTTTTAGTGTACATGTCGTTCCTAAAATTTTGGTCTCAGAGGAAGAGAATTTTTCTCTAGTGTGAAAAGCTGACATCCCAGTGGATAAGTCTTCATCAGAATGTGATCGGTATACATTTTGGACAAATACTTAACTTACCTAAAGGTTAGGAGTGTTCCATGTGATTCAAAAAGGGGGAAGCAGTGAGTTCCTTAAAGGAACTTATGGACTTTGCAAGCCATTCTTGTTTTTGTTTCCCCATTTATTAGAAACCTTTCTATTTAAAGGTAAATGTGGCCTCAGGAGACTTGTAGGATATGTGATGGACAGCCCCTGTTTTGGCCTTTTGCAGACTGAGACAGTCCTTTGTGCGCAGTATTTCAAGTCTTGAACCCGCCACAATGAAGAACATTGTGCACCTGCAGGAGAGGTTGTGCCTCGCATGGTGTGTACAGCACCCTCTTTAAGATGCCAAGATAGGAACAAGCACTGAACAGCCATGAAGCAATAGTAGTTATACAGTCTTTAGTGGCTGAGCTTTCGTGGACTTTTACCATAGACATGGAAATTCCTGTTCCTTTCTTGGATTCTCCTTAGACATAAGTTCTGTTCTTGAACATATGGCACTTCTTGCATTGAAAGCTAGTCTGAAAGTACTCTAAAGATGAGCTCTTCCACAGAAATTACAAGTCAGGTTCAGTAAGAGAAGTGCTGAAATTTTATCTGTGACATGAGAAGCATCTTTCAGCAGATGTTCCCAGCAGCATTTGTTGTCCCTCTGTCCTCTAGCAGCTGCTACAGTTGTTTTAGGAGCAGAGAAAATGACACTTTAGTATCCACTGGGGGAATTTCTTAAATACATGTGGGCATTTCATGTTCTCTTTCAAAGGTAATATTTTTCAGAGCACAGGAGGAGAAGATTAGGGCACTGCATGAGGATCACCCAGGGTCCTTCTCATTGAAGGACCAGGCAAATTGTTGGAGGATCACATTCACTCTGATCTTAACCACCCTCCTACTTCTAAGAGTTAGGATGAAGGATCTCAGTGGTGGGAAAATGAGAGGACCTGGATTCTGGATCTGTGAACAGCCACATGAAAGAAAGGGATAGGCAACAAAGAGAACCCCAGCAGAATGGAGCCAGCTAATCATGGTGCCCATTAAATTTTTGGCCGGTGTTTAATTATCCAACTTTATGATGTCTTTTTTAAAGGAATACTGCATCTTTAAGGGTCCCTTCCCTCTAGATGCACATGGTTGTCTTAGTAGCTGAGGCCACTGTCCCTTTCCTTTTCTTTTTCTTTCTTTCTGACTTTCTCTTTCACCCCTCTTTCAGTGCTTCTCTTCTTCTGTATCTGGGTTGCTGCAGCTCCGTAGTTCACTTGCTTCAGTATTGTAGGGAATGCACATGTCTGCGCTTCTGGGTCTATTGTGTCCTGGGATTGTTCATTTTTTTTAAACCTCATTTCCCTCTTCCTTTTCCCTATTGTCAATTTGCTTTCCATTCTCTTTGTTAACCTCTTCAGTGCCTTCCCTATTGGGAAAATTACTTGAAAGAAAAATTAATCAACCTTCTTGCACCCATTCTATTTACATGTTAATAATCTGCATGTGTGAATATGGGTGTATTTTCTGCATAAATATGCACACACATTCCAATATACCGTGGGTGTCAATTTGCTCTTCTCAGTTACATCACTGTAGATAGGTTTGTACGGGTACAATTGAGGACAGCATTTGTCCCCAAATATATACATATATATGTATTTGTATATGAATTCTAGAACTAGATCTTCCCAAATTTGCACTCCGGGCTGAAATACAAATGGAGTGTCACTCAAACACATGAAAAAGAACTGACTGTAATGCTTCTTTCCACTTCTCTATCAATGTGTAGCACAAGCTTTTTCTTTCTATTCTAACTGTTTTAATTTTAACTTTTCTCAAAGCTGTCTTGCATTGCCTGCCCAGCATTTGCAATGTTGATGTAACCGGAAGCATGGCTAGTTGCACCGAGCAGTAAACTGTGAAATCTACTGGGCATATATTAAATTTGGCATTTCTGTTGGGGACCGTCTTGTGGAAAATGGATTTTCTTCACCCAGCCAGAGGTAGCTCTGGCGGCTTGGGAGCCTGTTATTGAAAATGGAGAGAATGAGAGAGAAAAGGAGACAGAGAGGAAATAAAAGCGATACATAAGACTTGAAAATAATTTGGCTTAATAACAATTATTTCTAATCTAATCTTTTTTGTTGTGAAAAGGTGGTGACACTTTCCTGAGTTTGCTTAACTGCACCCCTGAAAGCTTAATAACCTGACTATTCTTTTTGATTTTGAATGCTTCGGTTAGTAGTGAAAAATTAAGAATACTGAAGTTTTTGGTTGTCGCTAGGTTTCAAAGTCATCATGCCAGAGATTCATTCTGCTTTTAGAGCTGCTGTTTCAGACTCTTTTCAGCACAGCATTGATTTATTCTCCATTCACATTTGAAAGATTTTCTTTGCAACCTTTAAGACCCAGAGACTGAATTTATTTTAAATGAAAAATGAGATCCTGGAGCACAAGATGGCATCCACAGAGATAAGTGCCGGGTTGCTGAGCTGGTATGTTCTAGCTGATCTGAATTCCTGAATGTAAGACCATCATGACTAATAAGCCAGTAACAAAGCAGATTCACAGCTTGAGCTACAATCTTGTACCCTGGGCTCCCAAGCTGGCTCAGAAATGCATGCATTAATAACCAATACATTTCACAGTTCATTCGTGGCAAAGAAAGTACTTCTTACCAGGCCAGCTTGGGGGACAGAGGGACACTACACTGAGCAGAATGGGGACAAAAAGAAAAATTTCCTTGATAACAGTCTGATATAACTATGCCATACGTAAGAGGCAGAAAAGAAATGCAGCATGAAGTATGAACCCCATTGCTCTGCTGACTGCTTTGATTGGGATTTGGCTGGGAATATTTTTTTTACAGCCTTAGTATGTCCCTCTCTGTACTTCCCAGTGCCAAAGTTGGACATGTCTGCAGTATTGTGAGCAGGACAAAAGTTGTTTTTTTGGTAAATGAAACTGTCCCCCTAGTGTTCCTGGTCTCTGAAGACATAGGCACCGATGGCAGTAATTATGACCGTTCAGTTCTCGGAACAGTATTTCACTCTGCTTTTCCTACTCTTCTTTCCACCTGCCTCCGCATCCCTCTCTCTTTCTTTCTCTCTCTCCCTCTCTCTTCATTTTCCCTTTCCGAGGATGGCGAGTGCTGATCCATTGGGGTAAGCTCTAGTTTTGGATTATTCCTGTTGCGGGACCTGTTGTATCTTGTAGACAAACTTTTCATTTGCACTTTACAAATATAATATAGGCTGATACACTTCAGTGATTGAGGCTTTACAGCAGGGAGAGAGAGATGTGGGAAGAAGCATTTTTGGTGCTTTTGTGTGTGTTTGTGTGCTTTTATGTTGGAGTCAGACTCCATATAATTTATTTCTGGGTTCTCTTTTGTTCCCTTGTTTGTCTCTATGTTTCAATGTCTGTGGGCACAGAGAATTATCCTGAGGTGCTGTGCAGGTGCCAGGAGACCTTCTGAGAATGAAACCCCCTTCTCTGTTTAGTGCTTTTTGTATCTGTTTGGTACCCTCCAGTTAATTTTGATCCTACTTTATCCTTTTTTCTTCTTTTTTTTTTTTTTTAAGATGAAGCTGAATCCCATCTATGTTATTACAAAAAAAAATGCTGGGTATTCCCTTTCTTTTTAGTGGGTTTTCTTAAAAGGTGAACAGATGGCCCTAGAGACAGATATATCTTCAAAGCCCTTTATTTTAAATAAAGAGGGTATAGGTACAACTAGGAATGCAGTCACACTTCAAATTAAAGTTCCATTTATAAATACTTAACAGAAGGATAATATTTTATTAATAAATGATTTAATAAAAACATTGTAATAGATCGCTACAGACTACAGCATACGCTTATGGAGAGGGTATGTATTGAGAAAGCTAATTAGCACCAGTAACATTTTCTTCTCATGTTTGTTGCATGCTTTACTATTTATTAATTCTTTCTAGACCATTTATAAATGGAACTTTAGTATAATTGGGCAATTAAGGAAGGGGGTGCTGTTTAACATTGCCCTCTGTGTGCACTGAAAGGAAGAAGAGGTATGTTACCAACACCTGCAGTCCTTTCTCTGTGCTCTTTCTAAGGCTTCATCTTACAAGCGGATATTACAATTAGCAGACCTTCTACTTAAACTCAAGTATTACCAGTAAGAGCTGTTATACTTAGTGTTATTTGCACAGTTGAGGCTGTAAGATAGAGGAGCATCAAAGGTATTCTGCAAGGGAGCAAGGTAGCACAGTTTATATCCTTTGGACACACAAGAGTGATAGTGATAAAATGTTGTAAAACACAAGGCCTGACTGCTCACCTATTGCATATTAATTCAGGTAATTTTCAGGAGTCTCATATGCTGACATACAGTTTAGTATTTATGGGGTTTATATGAGTGAGCAAGCCAAGAGGATTATCAAATTCCACCCAATTTGTGATTGAGGCAAATAAGAGGTTGGCTGGATGTTTTGGGATTGACTTTCAAAACTACACATGGAATCAAACCAGTTCAAACTTTCTAAGGCATTTCACCCATGGACACAAGTCTGATGCATTTCTGCACGCTGCATGCATGCTGCAGGCTCCTCTTCTTTGGAAGCATGGCTCCAGCTTGACCAGCTAAGAAGCTGTGTTCAGTGCACTGGTAAAACTGTGCTATGAAAGCAAGTTCTGCTGGGACTGCAACAAGGAGTTGTAAGAAAAACTTCTGTGAGATGATCATTCAAAGAAGAAGCAAATGCCAAATCTGACCCAAGTATGTAATGCTGGCTGTGAAGCCTTTACACTCTACTGGTGTGTACTAGCTGATGTACTGTTTAGAGCACTTCAAAACTAATCTGAGTGAAGGTCCGTATAGAGGTGCTCTATACATGTGCTGTATGTGTACTATGGTTACTAGGAGAGCTGTGCTTTTCCGTCCTGTATTTCTCTCTGACTACCCCTCAGCAGTGTGAGGTTTTAGCCCTTTACCTCAGCTCTCGAGAAATTCAGCAGTTCTCTGAAACCAGCTGGAAAGTGGATTCCAGCTTCTCAGTTTCACCAGTAAGAGACCACTGATCTAACATGAATTGGGCTTCACATGGCTTCCCCTTTGATAGCATCTGGCTAAAATGAGTAAAAAATTACTTTAAAACAAGGGACCTCTGATACTTTAAAATATCAGATAGATTGAATAAGGTATAAAATTATCACAAACTACTGCCCACATATGCATATTTTGTTTCAGTCCTTGGCTTCTCTTTCATAGCTCAGATGTCTCCAGATTATTGTGAATCTATGAGATGAGAGTAATAGCCTGCAATGGCCTCGCTGCCTATCTTATGTTTAGAGTGCTCTCTACATCTTCCTCCTCCTAAACCTTGGGTCTTAGGCCCCTTAGGTTGGTGGGGTTCTTTAATTCCTCCTACCAGGCTTGGTAAAACAACGGTGTCACTTTGGAAGTGACTAAAGAATCTCTTCTTGTGTCTTTAAATCTGGCAGTTGTGTTTGAGGGAATGCTCTTTATCTGAGCAACTGTATTAACTTTTCTTGTTTGTGTTTTCAACAACTTTATGATGACTTCCATTGAGTTAGTGCCTAAGCCTACACCAATGCAAAACAGAGCAAAATGAGTCACATACAAGTTCATAGTTTCTCATATTGTTGCATTTAGGGTCAAGTTGTTGGAATAATTATAGATTTAATACTTCCAGTGACATTTAATGCCTGTAGAGACTCTTAGGAGGTTACTCACTGGTAGATAGTTCTCACTAAATAAACTTAATTCAGAGCCATAGAGATAAGATGATGTCATAATTTTCTCTGCTTCCCACACATAAGATCATCCAGGGTCTGCCATACTAATGTGCTGCCTGCAGGGCTTCGTGCTTTTATTTTCTGGTAAGAAGGATAGAAATTTAAATTCTCTGTTATTTCATTACAGCATTTCAGCATAATGCAACGTTTCCATTACTTTCTTTTGGCTCTCTCCCAGTTCTGTCCACCTGACTGTGAGATACAGGAGCAGTACATGTGTAGTTGTTTGTTTAAAATCGAATTCTAGCATTTCCCAGCTAAGATGATCTTGATGGGAGGGACAAATCTGTCGGTTTTGCTTGTTAGCATTTTTGTACTGGAGTATAGAACCTGCTACTGTACTGAGTTTCTAGAGCCAGTTTGGGAATTATGTCCCATTTGTAAAGGTAAATTGTGGGAGAGTTGTGAAATTGAAGAAGATGCAAGTAAGATCTCCTCAGACTGGGTGGCATATCCCATACCAGCAGCTCTCTTGTAAAGGGCAAAGGTTTTAAAAATGTACAGCTCTCTTTTCACCCCAACACTTAAAATTAAGCCAGGACTCATTAACCTCTTTCCACTGCTCCTCTATACAATGTCCAGTGTGGACAAACAAAAGTTGCTGTAGGGCCTACTTTACTTCTTATATATTTTGCATGTAAATCAGCAGCAATAATAAAGCTTGTTCAATAGCAGTCATGTGGATACTGAATGCATTTCCAGGAGTATTTCACACTAACTCTCTCTTCTGTCCCCTACCTCAGGCTCCTAGGCTGGATGAAAGCACAGTACACAACAAGTCTTTTTCAAACATTGCTTCTAATAAGGAACTGGGAGTTGGGAGGCGGGGCCTGCCATGGTTTTGCCTTCCGTGTGTGCAATTGTTTTTGTAAAAAACTAGGAGGCAATGGGGTTGGGAGGGGAGGATTCAGGACTGTTGGAAACACCTGATTGCAAAGAGGAGATATAGCAGATTGGAACTTTAAATCAAGTATCCTGGAATTCAGGTGAGTTTCAGAGGGGACTTTCCCACCACAGTTAAGTGTTGGTGGGAACAGCTCCTAGTGGGAGTTTCACTCCTAAGTAGGTGTTTAACTGCATCTCTGGGCACCTAAATGCCTTCCACATTTGTCCAAGATAATCTGTAGGTTCCTCTTGTAATTTATGGTTTAGAAGAAGCTTTTCCTGATGACTCATACAAGGAAGATTTTAACTAAATGGATTCCTATATGCATGACATCTGTGTTGCACTCAGCTACTTCAGCTGGAGAAGCGGCACATAAAACAGCTTTTAAAAAGTAGAGCAGATGGTCCTCCCCTTACAATTACTTTGCAAAAACTTTGGTGAGTGCCCCAAGTATTAATGGTACAATTTTAGGTTTAATGTAGTGCAAAACTCTAGTGCCAAGACTGAGCCTCTAGTTTTTGACTGCTGTATTGTGATGGGCAGACTGCATCAGAGTACAAGGGGAAACCAAGTGGGGAGTTCCTGCGTAGAATGAGTGCCCCACATTTTCATGGTGCAAATTTAGATTTGATCTGGCAAAAACGCATGCTGAGACTGGGCTTCTGGGGTTTCACCTACCTACCGGGACAGACAAACTGCGATGAAATACAAAGAAAACCATCTCTGAATAGTTTCTGCAGAGAATGCAAATACAGAGAACAGGTCCTGCCATTGTGTTCAGTCGTAGCTTACTCTTTTGTTGGAAATATTTCCTATTTCACATATTTTTTAGTAGCTCTACAGCTCAATTTTATTTAGATTTATATGTCTGCTTTTTGTTTTA
Source organism: Pedionomus torquatus (assembly GCA_013398155.1). Classification (NCBI taxonomy): domain Eukaryota; kingdom Metazoa; phylum Chordata; class Aves; order Charadriiformes; family Pedionomidae; genus Pedionomus; species Pedionomus torquatus. The sequence goes on from VZRU01014814.1 coordinate 255,447, forward strand.
TTCTTCTGTAACAGTAGAAGAGACTAAACAGAGACAGTTTATAGTCTAAATTTGTTCTATATTCTCTTACATATAAGATGGAATTAACTATCAGACCTACATCAGTTTTAAATATGTATATGTGTAGGCACATATGTATGCACATACACACATGCACTCTGTTTTCCAGGCATCTGCAGGATTTCATCTTTTCATATCTGTTACCTGAAGGCAAGTAATTGCTTTCATGGCTCTTACTATAAGTGAAACACTGGTAGGTTTGTTATATTGACATGTTGCATGATGGTTGTTGAACAACTAGGTTCTTAGCTAAGTCCTCTCCTATAAGATGTTTCAGTCTTCAAGACAACTTTCTTTCTGGATAAGAAGGACAGAAAGCAGCTGCCTCTGGGGCTTACTCATTTACAGTCCCGTGGAGGGTTTCTTCTCCTGCTGGGCAGCCCTCCTCCTGGAAACTTCTGCTGCTGAAATGTTTGTGCGTTTGGCCTGTTTGTCCTTTCAGCACGTTTAGCATAGCACATCTGTATGTTTTATTGTCTACAACTGACACTTTTCATAGTGACCTTTCCTAGAGAGCATAAGAGCATTACAGTATAGGTGATCTTGTCAGCAAATAGAAGGACAGTTTATTCTCCCTTGATGGGCCTCTTTTTGAGGGCACCTGGGCTTTTACTTTGATATTAGTAAAGTCATCAACAACAGAACTCGTTATCCATAGCAAAGATCTGGCTTCTTTAATAGCAGGAAGTCTTACTGGAGAGCAGAGATGTGAAATGCATCAGTGAGAAAGTGGAAAGCTTTAAGCCAGTGTGAGCTTTAATTTTTGGGAAGTCATCACATAGGAAATCATTGTGTGGCTGGGTCAGGGAGACTTGGTTTTTTTCTTAATGTCTGGTAGAATCCCCTACCTTTGTGCCTTGTACACATGGTGCTTTTCCATGTTGCTTGTGACAGAGAACGTCTCATTCTGCGTCCACCAGCACTGTGCAGAAAAGAATTCTTAGCACCAACGTGAACATCTTGACAGTCTTTTTTGAATTCAGCAGTTCAGCTTGCACAGGTCAGAGGTAGTAGCTTCTGTGTGCTTGATGACCAAAAAGAAGGTAGCCACTCTTTCAATGAAAAAGAATTCTAGTGTCCTCCCTGAGCAGCAGTGATTCTTTGTTTTGAGGGTGGGACAACTGAAAAATGTGACAGCAGTGAAAGGAAAGAGTCATGTGCGTTTCCAGTGACAGCCTCCCTCCTCCTCCTCCTCACTTCATGCCTGTGGCTGTGGTGGCTGGTGTTCAGGGTTATTACTTGTCCAAATTTTCTGAGGGCTGTTTTCCTTATTGTGTCCATTCAGGTCTCGGTCAATCAGTGGAGCATCGTCTGGCCTCTCTACCAGTCCTCTCAGCAGTCCAAGGGTAAGTGGTGCTGCTTCAAGATCTGTTGGTCCAGTTCACTCATACATGCTTGATGCTTTTCGACATCTGTTGCTGCAGAGCTGTGGTTCTTAGCTGGGATGTTTTGGTTTTTCTTGGCAGCTTGTAAATTTTCATGGGTGGTGAGGGAAATGTTATTTACAAGTGCAAGCAGAGAATTTCTCATACATGTTCCTGCACTGTTAGCAGGAACCTGACTGTGCCCCTGCTCTTTTTCAGTCTCATAAGCACATCAAATAACATTCCTATGACTAAAAACTGCCATATCCAGCTGAAGTCTGTATACAGCATGGTTTCAGACCAAGAATCAGGAATCGTTTCACAGGTACTTTCAGTCGAGTCACAGCAGAGCACCAGACCTTGCCCATTAACAACCACCTTGATTCTGTTTGCCTTAGAATAGTTTGTATTAGAAAGTCAAAGAAAATAAGTTATACAAATTTGAGGGCTAGGAAATTTGAAAGGAAAGTAAGAAGTTGACTAATTAAGATGAGAAAAGAGTGTACCTATAGATAAGGTACATTCACATGCTCTTATTCAATATACAGTCAACTAAATACTGATACTTTTCTAATCCTGATACTCAGCTAGTATGAAATATGCTTGATGATATATTTGATGCAAAGTCATTATAGCTTCGAAGTGCAATGACTTGGTAACTTCTTGAGGGATGAAAGCACATAAGAGTATTCCTGATGTCTGACAAGGTCAGCTTAGTCACTTCAAGACTGCAGTCCTTACGAAAGTCTAAGCCTCATCTGTAGGGCTGTGGCAATCCATATTACCTAATTGGCTGGCCCAGGGACTTTGGAGGAATTCTACATGCTTTTCATGAATTCATGAGAAAATGCCATCCCCCATTGGAAACAGATGTATGCCGTGTGTTAGGGCATGGATACAACTATGGATCCATTCTTAGGTATATAAAGGTAACATCGGTATTCAAAGAATTTATAATTCCCCAGTATCATTGTGTGTAATTCTTGTGCATAGAGACATACTATCAACTGTATGTTTGTAGGCTAATAAAGCTTCTAATTCCTTGATTGATTGAACTATTTTCTGAAATGTATTCTGCATTCCTATCAGTTGTTACCATGTTGTGCAATTGGCATAAATATGTTTGTGGTGTCTGCTGAGTCTTTAACGCGGCAGGAACCAGTGAAGATCCATTTCCTTGTTTCTGCACTGGGACTCCTGGATGCCAGTTCTGAGAACTTTTATGCCACCACAAACTGTCCTGAAAAAGAGCACGGAAACAGTTTTGTGCACAAAATAAATATCTGCTCCAGCAAACATATATCTTGATCTCATTAACTGATCTCTTGGGATCAATTTCTGACATCTCAGACGGACTACATCAAAGAATAAGGATGACAAAATCTGTTCCATAGTTGCTGCATCTTACCATTATTACCTAATAGACAGTTAATTAAATAGTCTTCAAAGGGATTTAGCAATCAGGTGGCTTCTTCAGCAGATCATACAATACTACGCCAGGTCAAATTTGATGCATAAATGGAAATGTTGGAATAAAAATAATATGTTTTTGTAAACATCCTTACCTGTGCTTCTAGTAGCACCTTAAAATATTGATAGAGACATACTTCAAAAAGCAAATATACATTTTACCATATGTGCTGCTTAGGTTCAGTTCTGTGAGGAACTGAATTTGACAGCAACTAAGACTTCTTAAATCTCACAGGATCTTGCCAGTGGTGGTTCCCATTGCACCAGCTGAAATATAGACCTAGTCTTGTTCTTTATTTCATAATTAAAAATGTGGTAATTAAGGGTGCTCCTTCAGATTCTTAATGGCTTACGTGGGAGTTGAATTTGACTTTATTTCTTTCAGATTTGTTTCTCAAACCATCATATACATAAGATACAAAAATTGCAAGGAAACATTTGCAATCAACAACTTTTATCCACTGGTGTCATTTGGAAACTGCTAATAGTCAGATGCTGATAGTGACTTCCATAAATTATCCGCTTTTCTAATCTTTTCCCCTTCCTTTCCCATTGGTGATCAGAATTTACCAACATAGCAGACTTTAGCTTAACTTCACGATCTTAATAGTAATAGGAATGTTTTGATGTAGTGATTTGCTTTTAATTTTGGTTGTCTAACCCTAAGTTCTTTAAAGTAATTACAAAGCTTTGATGCAAACAATTTTACAAATTCAGTCTGAAGTATATTTCCGCATTTTTTAAATATGGCAACATTGTGCTAATCCATCAAACCCAGAAAGTAAGCTCAGTAGTGAGTGTGCTTACCAGGGGCTGGGATTTGAAGAATGGTTACATGTACATGGTATGTCTGACATTTCCTTGATGACAGCTTTTAGGTATTAAGAATGGATAGTAATAATAATAATGGTAATAAATAATTTGCAATAGGTAATTATTTATAGAAATTAGAGTCTGAATGCAGACCAAAGCACTTGAGTAGTTATTTCTCTTTTTACAGTTCTGCCAGTATCTGTAATTTAAGGTTTTAACAGCAATGTTTTGTAAGGACATTAATTTTGCTTTCAATGTGATTTTTAGCTTGCTGATATCCCTTTAAAAGGCTTCTATCCTCCCAAGTCTGTGTATTGCTGTTTGCTGTCAACATATGAATGGTGTCCCAAAATACCTCTAATGTGTAAATGTTCTTGTCTGGGGAAAGAAATTCATAATCTCATTTTGATAACTCAGTGATAGATTATGAAGTTTGTTATCTTTTTCTTTTAAACTGTGTCTAAAAAATAGTGACTCTCCCCTCCCCCTCCATAGAATTGGAACTTAATGGCAAATATTGCTGTGACTTTATGACAGAAATTCCAATTATCAAGCTGTCCTTTGATGCGATGAGGGATGTTGCAGGAGAAGCATAAAGCCTGACGGGAAGTATCATCTCTTCCCAGATAAATTTGCCAGGCCTCTCTGAAGTTTTTGTTGCAGCTGTTTACAAATCAAACACCAACCTGAGTTCATATATTTCTCGTGGTGGTGTGTGCTCTGAAGTTTCCAAGGTAATGCTGAAGCGGTTTAACCTTCCAGGCCAGAGGAGGAGAGTGGATGCCCATGTGACATCACTTTCCCTTCCCCCCCACCCCCTTTCTGAAATGGGTGGCTGCAGCTGGGGTGTGCATTACCCAGAGTCAGGGGTAAAGAGGATGGAAAGAGGTTCTGACTGGTGTGTGCAGTAACCTGTGTGTATCGCCTACCACTCCGTATGTATCACACACCTGTTTTGAGTTTCATCTCTCTGCTGGGTTTGCATATGGGCACTTGGAGCTGAAAGAGGTGGTCCCATTCTTGACACATCTCAATTTGTCTGTGGCTTGAGTGGTTCTTCTTCCCCTTCCTCACCTCCCTACAGCATCGTGCTTCTCTCACTGCAGGGCAATCAGAACAATCCCAGAGAGATGGCATTTCTCTCTTCTTTTTTCTTAGTTACTTTCTTTCATTTTGGTTGTTTTTTGGTTGTTTTTTTTTTTTTTTTTTTACTTTTCCTTTCTTTTACTTTTGTTTCTGTTGTTTTCCTTTGCTGACACGTGGTTGGTTAATATGATGAAGCCTGTTATTACACTGTTGTTCTTGCTGCTGCCGCTGCTGCTGTTGTTGATTATGCTGTGTTCCCAGCTAACTGCATGTCTTTTTTTTTGTTTTTTGTTTGTTTGTTTGTTTTTGTTTCTTTGCAAAATCCCTTCCCCCCCACTACCCCTTCACCTCCATCTCTTGTGTCTCCTTGTGACATGGTGCATCTTTGTGACTCGGATGGATTTTATTCTGACTTTCCTTTCTCTGCTCGCCCGCTCTATGCGTACTTCACTGTTTTTGATGTGCATGGACACTCTGTGTCTGTCTCGTAGCCTATCAGAAAGTTCTTCATCCCCCCTCAGACCTCCGACCTCCCTTTCTCTCCCCGACCCCAAGTCTCCTTGGACCCTGATGCTTGTAGGAACGCCTCCAGGCCTGGACATGTACTCCAACCAAAGCCAGCACTTCAGCCCAACCCAAAGACGCAGACTTTGCCATCCAAGAGCAAATTGGCCGAAAAACCACTCCAGTCTACTAAATCCAACCCACTCCCTACCAGCAATACCAGCGCCCCCTCTTCCCAGAACACTCCTGTGCAGAATGCTCAGGGCCGCTCGCCTGCTGCCGGCTTTAACCCACAGCTGGCTGTTCCTAAAGTGCAGACCAATCCTATGTCTCCTGTTAGATTGCTCCCTTCTAGTACTGACCCAAGCACCAAATCTATCCCCATCATACAGGTCACCCCTCACCCCTCTCCAAGGGGAAGTCCCCTCCCTACCCCCAAGGGGACACCTGTCCATACGCCAAAGGAGAGCCCAGCAGGCACACCCAACCCAACACCACCATCCAGCCCCAGCATTGGAGGAATGCCATGGAGGACACGACTCAACTCAATCAAGAACAGTTTCCTGGGGTCTCCTCGCTTCCATCGCCGGAAATTGCAAGGTGAGTACTCACTCAGACATACAGGATGGTTCTGATCTGGGCAGACATTCAGCAGCAAGTTGATACCTTTGTGTGGCTCTGCAAATTTCATGTTCTGAAGGCTGAATATTGGTAGTGAAAATGAGTGATAGTGTCAGCCAGCCTTTACTCAAGGCACACACGAGCGGGCTCTGTCATGCTACTGTACCTGCTCCTACAGTATCTCCTAAGCCCTCTTCACACTCTAGCCATACAGCTCTAACTATCCCTATTGTCACACTCTTAGAACACAAGAAAATACTATCTTCAGCTTCTCTACTTGTTTTATCAGAGGACCTAGAGTCGGCCTTTTTCCCTGTGGCTGTACTCCGCCACCCTTTCTGCTGAAAAAACACAGCCGGTGGCAGTAGGCTAAAATTGTCCTTCTGAAGCACAGATCGTTTGACCTTGGTTAATGCTTTTTATACCTCCTGTGGTACTTGGTGTAAAAATCTCCTTAATACCATCAGTAGTTTTGTATCTGCTGGCCTGTTGCAGTTTTCAGACTCTCTAGAAGTGTTAGAGATGTGCCAAATTTTCTTCTTCAAACTGCAGGTGGCTTTTGGCACCCAGGTAAAGGGTACCAAAAGTCATATGTATTATCCTCAGATATTGTCAGTAGCTATCCCAACTTCCTATGGTTTTACAGGGTACTGGGGTGTGGTCCCATGGGAAAGGAGCACTACAGCCATGGAAGAGTTAGAATTTGAGCTGTCATCATCAGGGACATTGTCTCTGAGATGGTCAGAGAACTATGGAGAATTGCAGCAGTGACTGAGCTGCATCTGACTGGACTTTGAAGTAATTGTAGAGCAATCAAATTGGCACGGTGTTGGAGTCTGAACCAGAAACCATTGAAGCCAGTGAAAGATTACATAATAATTTAAGGAGCCTTGAAATGCAACACTTGATTAGATACAGTGATCTAGAGACATATGACCAACGTTCAAATGTCAGAGCTAGTCTGACGAAGCAGTGGGCAAATGCAAAAGGGTGTAATGCCAGGATCGTTTCATTGGTATACAAGCAGAAAATCAAAGGTTTACTGAATCATCAATTTCTTTTTTCCTTCCCTCTCTTTGGCTGTGTGTGCATGGGCAGTACCTACACCAGAGGAGATGTCTAATTTAACCCCAGAATCGTCCCCAGAGTAAGTAATTTTCCAGTGCACTACTTCTTTTTCCACCACATACCAATGTCTTTTTCTTGCCTGAATGTCATAGGGTGATCAGTAGAGCACTAGTGCAAGGACATGAGGTGCTCTGCACAAACTGCTTGTTGAGGAGCTCCAGAAAAAGGTAGGAAGTATCTACTTACTGCCAGGTAACTGCAAATGGGTGCCCAACAGTGTAAGAGAGTTCCAAACATACCAACCAGATGTCAAAAGCTGTTGGTGTGACCCTAGCAAGCAGGTATTGTGAAGTACCAGCCTGTGTTTGAAATCTCTAAAAATTTGCATTCACACAGCACAAAGCATACAACACTAGGTACTTAAAACATCAATGTATGAAATGGAAGTGAACAGCGAGAGCTAAAAGCCAGATGTCAAAAACAGCCAGGAGGTGATTGCAGAATTCCCAGCAGAGGGACAATATCCCAGTATCATAACAAAGTACCTTACTGTCCTGTGAGTGGGACAGTGGTATGAAATGGTTCTTCCTGGAAAAATCTGTACTTCAGTAATTGACAGTGAGGTCAGTAGGGGATGAAGCAGTCTCCCAGTAACCACCTCTTTATAGAATCATAGAATAGCTTGGGTTGGAAGGGGCCTTTAAAGGTCATCTAGTCCAACACCCCTACAATGAGCAGGGACATCTTCAACTAGAACAGATTGCTCAGAGGCCCATCTAACCTGACCTTGAACATTTCCAGGGATGGCTCATCTACCACCTCCCCAGGCAACCTGTTCCAGTGTTTCACCACCCTCAACATAAAAATTTCCACCTTACATCGAGTCTAAATCTGCCCTCTTTTAGTTTAGAATCATTACCCCTTGTCCTGTTGCAACAGGCTCTGCTAAAACATCTTTCTTGTAGGCTGTCTGTAAGTACTGAAAGGCTGCAATGAAGTCTCCCCAAACCTCTCTCTTCTCCAGGCTGAACAACCCCAACTCTCTCACAGTCTGTCCTCATAGAAGAGGTGTTCCAGCCCTCTGATCATTTTTAGGGCTCTGCTCTGGACCTGGTCCAATGCGTCCATGTCTTTCCCTTACTGAGGACCCCAGAGCTGGATGCAGTACTCCAGGCAGTGTCCTACCAGAGCAGAGTAGAGATTCACCTCCCTTGACCTGATGGCCACGCTTCTTTTGATGCAGCCCAGTATGTAGTTGGCTTTCTGGGCTGCAAGTGCACATGGTCAGCTCATGTCCAGCTTTTCCAAGTCCTTCTCAGCAGGGCTGCTCTCAATCCCATCATCCCCCAGCCTGTACTGATACTGGAGATTGCTCTGATCCAGCTTCATGACCTTAAATTCGGCATTGTTGAACCTCATGTGGTTCACATGGGCCTACTTCTTGATTTTCTCATGGCTTGCTAAATTTACTAGGTTTGTAAAATGTCCTTCTCTATTCTTTTATTTGATTGTCAAGCAGATCTCTTTTGAGGAGTGCAGAGGCTAATCAATGGCTTATACTGGCACCAACTGCACTAAAAAGTCTCTTAGTATGGGAGTTTGCATCCTCAGGATAACATGTAGAAGCCTCTGCTAAGATAATTCAGAGGAAACTTTGGCTGGAATAGTAAATGCAGTGTTGAATCTAGGCAGCAGCTCTGGGACATGCAGAAGCTGTTTCATATTCACCAGACTCATGCCTAAAAGTCAATGTATATTTCAACCATTTCACTGCACAAATGTGCGTCACTGCATGGCAGGTTTGGAAGTCCCTGCCAGAAAGTGCTGCTCCGAACACTTCCTAATATATGCAACAGATGCCAAATTATTCCTTTTTATTTTCACAGCTTGTGTTTGTGCACCCAATGCCCATAGACTTTCCCTGCCAACTAAGGCAATTTGGTCTTTTGTCAAGATACTTGTGTGAAACATTCATGAGTCATAGATGGAAATTCTGGCCCCAAAGTTTTGTAATGGCCAACATGGTATTACCTTAACAACTTTCCTCATATCTGGTATTTATCTGGTATAGGATAGGCACTCTGTACCTAACACTGCAGAGTCAAGAGGGATAAAGCCATCAGGAAAGGGGGAAGTAGGAATAGTAAAGTTTAGTAAAAGAAATCTGGGAAGAAAGTTTGAATAAATTGTGTTTTCAACATTTTGGAGCATCTACTAATAGAGAGGCATGAGAGAATTTCATAAAAGGAATGCATCCTTATCAAAGAAATATGTGATACTCTCATCTCAAACGCTTTTCCGTTAAAGCAGAAAACCTTCAGAATTAAATCTCTCCTCCTCTCTTCTCCCCATGTTGGTGGAAGCCTTTCTGTTAATTTATTCCTTTCTCTGCTTCCTACTCACTCTTTAAAAGCTGATATAAAGAAGTAGTGCCTGTCATTTGAGGCAGTTTGGATGCGAGTCAAAGCCTAAGGCCCTTTTTTCTTTTTCTGTATAATTGCCAGATTAATGAGTTCAGTTGGGCTGCACCCTGCAGTAAACATAATAAAAGTAATAAAAAATAATGAACTGGATTATATATTAACGATAGATGTCTTGTTGCTCAATGCCCACTTCCACATGTCTTATTTTTTCTTGTATGAAATAAGATTTTCTGTAAGAAATAAGATATCCTTATCAAGAGCTTCACTGACCTCATGGTCTGAATGATAAAAATACACATCCTTGCTGTGGTACAGCATTCTTTAATGATTGCCATTCATTTAACAAACCTGATGATTAGGTAATACACTTTGACATCTCTGGGTAATGCTATTCTTTCTCATATGAAAAAGTTTCCTAAAATGTGTTAGGGATGAAATGTAAAGAGGCATAGCTCCAGCTGCTTTAAACCTGCAACACTCCATTTGCTTAAGTAGAAATGCTGTTATTTATGCCAAACAGGTAAACCTCTGGAGGTTACAGATCCATGCACTAAGGGACAGATAGGGAAGACAGTGAGGCTATCCATAAGGCAATGCAGTCAGACACTCCAAAAGTAGGAAAATGAACATTATAGCAGTGAGAAATTCAGTGTGAAGTAATAAAGCACCAGCTTCCATTTTCATGCTAATCTATTTGCTTTTTCATCCACTGGACACCTGATTAGATTTCCTAGAGTAATCTACATACCCAGCCTCCCACACACATCTCCTGTCTCCCTCCCCCTTAGGAGGTTTGCCATGACAAGAGAAGATTGTTAATTTTAACTACATTTTTTACTGATTACAGCCTGATCTTGTGAGATTCTAGAGCATCTCTTTCAGGGTGCTGAGGATCCTTGACTCATACCCATTTTAGCTCATTTAAGTTAGTAGCACTTGACACTCTGTAAGAGGAGGGAAAGCTTTACTGTGTCATTTTACTCCAAAGCTACCCCCTCTTCTTCAGTGGGCCTATTCCTTGGGTGTATGAGCACAGCTATTTCTGCCAATTTTGAGGAGTAAGGCCAGTGCATGTGTGCTGTGTCTTGATTCTGTTCATTCCAGAAATGGGAGAGGCCACTGGCATCTATTCCATCTTATGTGACACCGGCAAAATTACTCAGTGAATTCAAGTGATTTATAAGCTAGAGTGTAGCCCAGGCTATTGGTGAATCTTCCAGGGTCAGTATTACTGGTGATAACTCTGCTGAAGAGCCCAGCCGGACTCTGGAGTCTCCAGACCAAGTTTCCAAGCTGAATAGGAGAAAACTTCCCTATGTTTTGGGGCCCTTTTAACCTGTGCTTGTTAAGAGACCTATAAAGGAAGGGCTATCAAAACTATTAATGAAAATACAAAAATGAAAAGCTGTATTTTAATATGGCAGCTCTGCAATTAAATATGCACGTTTTCCAGGCCCAGCTTCCCTGTGTAAAATATACGGGGTCCCTGGAGACCATATAGCCAACCCCAGTTAGATTATGATACACAGAAGCCTAAAACAACCAGCCGTTTTAGATGGATAACCAGGTGCTAATTTACTAATGAGCATAGACCCTTTACATGCAGGGAGCTATTGCCCCATCTCTCCAGGGGCTTGTGGAGTTGTTATGGTGTGTGTGAGACACATGAGCTAATTAGTGTGTAATTTCCTTTCACACTCTAACCCTGGTTCCTTAACAACCCATTTAAATGAGAGGCCCTTTCTCTTTACTGCTCCCTATGCTAATCTCTGGCTCACTGGCTTAGTTACAGCTGCCTATGAATATTTTAGGGAGTGACAGTTTTCCAGCCCACTTTAATTGGGGGGGGGCACTGATTTATCAAATTGCAAGTGAATCTTTCTCTACTCTTATTTTTGGTTGCCTGCAGTAAGTAGAAGCAAATGATTATTTGCACAGCTGAGCTGTCTTCCAGTTATGGTCTTTTGACTCATGTGCATTAAATGGACAGTGAGACAAAAGTTGTGTGATTCATGGAGCACCCTGGAGTGTCAAATCAGTGCAAATTGCTGGATACTGTGGAAGTCAAGCTTTGTTCTTCATTCTGAAGATCTAGACTTCTAATTAGTTTCCTAGTTTGCTCCTCTCTCCTTGTCTCTGCCCTTCCTCATTCTGCCTTAGCCTATCTTTGCTGTGGAAAGTGAATCTACTAATAACTCTCTCCAGCTGGTTATTGCTTTGCTGGAAAGCGGCTGTGTAGTAATCCTTCTTGCAGATGGCTCTCCTAGTCTGGGGAGGTTGTCTTCTTCCACTGAGTGGTGAACGTCCACCAAAACAAGTGAAGGCCTATTGCTTGCCATACTGCAACCTGGACTTGTCGTGGCATTATATAGTATACTTGGAGGAAAAATCTGCAGTCTCTTGGCGGCAAGTCTTTTCATTTCTGACATTTTCATGCTAAATTATTCCTTACTAAAATATGGCTGATTTCAGTGAAATTTTCCCTGGGTTTAGGTTGGTTCAGCAATTCTTTGGCTGTATCTGATGGCTGACAGTATCTTCTCTCACCTCAAAGCCACACCTGTCAGAGGTGGTACCTTCAAGTTCTGAGTAGTGTCCCCCAATAACATTCATATCTGCGTTTTTCCTTTAGCTTATTTAACTTTGTCAACAAAATGCACTGAGATACTGAAACAATAAGCAAAATCCAAACATTTGCTGATAGTCTGAAAAAACAGAGCAATTTGATTTTATGATGAAACCACCATCTGATGCTGAAACGAACTGTGAAGTTGGACTGCTGTCAGTGGAAAGCCTGAACTGTATTTTGCATATTGATGATGTCTTCTCTCTTAGTACTGAAAATTCATTTCCTTGTAGGGTGGCCAGAGTTCACTCATTATATAGACACCGTGAATGGGTCTAATGCATGGGACAGTCTTTGTCCTGGCCCTCAGCGTAGGAGTGGATTTCACTCACTGACAGACTGTAGGTCCAGCAAAACAGCTTGCTTTCAAAAACAAGATCCTGTGATTGTACTGTTAGCCCAACAGGAAACCTTTTGCAAAAGAACTTTCCAAATCCTAGAACACCAAAGTGGTGGAAATTGGGTGGGATAGAACTTATGTTACCAGCATCCTCATATTGTCACAAGAAATTGACAAATCCCAGGAGCAAACCAGAAATATGTCCCCTGGCTTATATGTACTTTATATATGCAGTATGAATTGGTAAATTGGCTCAGCCCAAAGAGTTACCATTGCTCCTGACTTTTCATTGTTAGTCACACATGCTGCCAGATTAACACTATGTAGTTTGTCATTGTAACATGGTTTTTTTTAGGTGAAATGTTGTTTTGGATGTTCTCTGACACTGCTTTCCATTTACTGTTAGTAATAGTACCACATCTGGAGTGTTATAAGAGCTTCCTTGTGGGTTTTTTAATGTCTTCTACCTGGGGTGTATATAAGAAATAGCGCTCAATATTCTAAACCATGTCTTTCTTTTCATCACATCAGGCTTGCCAAAAAATCCTGGTTCGGTAACTTCATCAACCTGGAGAAAGAAGAACAGATTTTTGTGGTCATTAAGGACAAACCACTAAGCTCCATTAAGGCTGATATTGTCCACGCTTTCCTCTCGGTAAGTCACCCCAGTGGCCTCTTGGAGACATCACTCACTGGTCAGTTCCAGGACTCCTAGTGCCATATGTTACTGGGCAGGACCTCTGCTCCTTCAAGTGCATCCTCTGTGAGTTTAATTTACATGGGCAGTTGATTCAGGCCTCCACTGGACTCTGTCTGGTTTTCTAACTGAAAATAATACTCCCTAAGGTGAGAAAAGATTTCAGCCTGCTTGGCACGGTCTCCAGGTTGCCAGTGCTTGGAATATCACTGCAGTCAGAGCACACTGCTGGTGCAGTGTCGAGACAGAGATTTGCTGCTTTGTCAAAGTAACGTTACAGTCACCACCTGGGCATCAGATTAGGTCTCCCTCTGCTGAATATAACCTTCACCACTTTAGTGAGACAAAAATCCTGTCTCACGTCTGCATTTGTTACTTTGAATTTCCTCTTTAATGCCATATGGCAGAAGGAAGAGTAATTTTCTATGGTGACCAGAGTATAAGTTGTTGCAGATACATTTTATTTACATTCTAGGAAAACAGAAATTGTCTATTTTTTCCTATCGAAAGTCCTTATTCTCACTATTCAGAAGTACCAATGAAGAAAAAGTCAGCACAGTGAAGTTAGCTTGAGATATTTTTCAATTCAAGGTAGTTGATAACAGACTTTTTTTCAATAGGACTAAGAGAAGGAGACTTTGTTTCATATATCTTTTATTGAATTGATAGTGTTTTCCATAAAATACTGCACATTTTTTTAGTCTCTATGAAGTTGCAATGAATTTCTTCCAAAAAACCAATCTTTTAGCTGTGCTGGCATACAAGGAACAAGTGCAGTATATTAGCATGCATCATACACTGGTATGCATCCAAGATTGGTTTGAAGCAGCCATGTTAGTATATCAGTTTCATGCATTTAGCTTGTGGGTTTAAATTGTGGCATGTTGTGGACTAGCATCTGTATTGGTGATCTTGTGCATACCCCACGTGTGTGGGTTGAGGTGGGATGTCATGATTTGTGTGCAAACCCTGTGAATCGTCTCATACGGGCAACTTCAAACTTACATGCATTTTCACAGCCTGCTAAGTAAGTCAGTAAGAGGAAAGATTTCCAGTGTTTTTTTAAAAATCTGGTCCTTTATGAAGCAATGAATAGAAAGTGAATATGTTAAAATTTGGCAGGAATTGTGAATGGTAACTGCTTGAAAATTAGGCAGTTAGAAATTTCTACCATGGGTCTGAAGATACAGGTAATGGATGATATCAGAAAACTTCTCAATGTTCTTTTACGTATTGATATAAGTTGTTGTTTGGGTAAGTTGTTTGCAGGCATGCCTTCCTTGGGGATATCCTAGGCACTTGTATTAAGTGTCTGCTTCATGTCCTGATATCTGTCTGGTATTATAGAATCACCAAACAACTGAGTTTGAAAAGGGCTTCAGGAGGTCTCCTGCTCAAAACAGAATCAGCTATGAGGTCAGACCAGGTTACTCAGGTGGGTTTTTGCATCCAGTCTTACATCCCACTGCCTTTTCTGCCCTATCCCTTAATATCAGTTTTCACTCAGCAAAAGGCATTTCTCAAGACTGTTACCTGAGTGGGAAAAGAAAGACTGAGCCTATGAAGCTGTACAACATGTACATTTATAAGCACACTGGATCTTCTACCAATATTCAACCTTTAAATTTAGGTCAGTCCTATAAGAAGCAGTGCATTCTCTTGCAGTGTCAAGCAACCTACACTCCTACTGATTTCACAAGAACACTCTACATTACAAAATCAAGTCCAGAAGCAAATCTGGCAGATCTTATCCACTCTGGAAATGTGTATTGTTCTAAATCAGATTTTGAAATTAGGTTCCATTTCTGCTCCGATTCTACTATCTGCGTTTACTGACCTGTTTCAGATTCCAAGCCTCAGTCACAGTGTCATCTCACAGACAAGTTTCCGTGCAGAATATAAGTCCACAGGAGGTCCTGCTGTCTTCCAGAAGCCAGTGAAGTTCCAGGTGGACATAACATACACAGAAGGGGGAGAGGCACAGAAGGAAAATGGGATATATTCTGTCACTTTCACACTCTTATCAGGTAAACATGGCAAAGCTGTAAAATGGGTGCAAGATGTCTTTGTCCTTGCTGATATAGAGGCCTGCAAAGAGAGCTCTACCAGGGGAAAGAATATGTCTTGACCTCAGGGTAAAATTCAGATGGAGCAAAGAGGACAGCAGGAACAGAAATGGTGTAGGTAGTGATGGGAATGCTGGGAGGGAAAGAGATTCCCAAAGAGGTGAAGATGCCACCACCATGATTAGCACTAAAAAGGGCTGCTCTGCGCATTGGATTTGAATTATCTCCCTGTACTGTCTCCTTGTTTCATTCAAAGGTCTGTGTTTCAGCTGGGCACTGTGAGGCTACTGATCTCTTCCTTCTGACAGAAAGCATGCAATCACCCTTTTCTTCTGGGTGGCCACATGCCCCTTACAGGGGTTAAACCAAACAAACAAGCAATGCTCCTCACCCCCCCGTCCTTTTCTGTCTTTACAAAATGAGCCCAGAAGCCATCCTGCCTCCCGTTATGTCCAGAACACCACAGTCTCTATTAACTTGGGGACTGCATAATAGTTCCCCAAAGCTGTGCCTTGGGCTGAAGGACAGATCCAGTGTTGCTACACTCCTGGGGACAAGACTGAAGGGAAGATGCTTTGTGATCCTTTCCCTCCAGCGTGGGTTGTATGAGGATTCAGCTCCTGCCACTCTCAGATCCATTTGTGCCTCTTTTCTCCTCACAGGTCCAAGCCGTCGTTTTAAGAGGGTAGTAGAAACCATACAGGCACAGTTGTTAAGCACACATGACCAGCCTTCAGTGCAGCAGTTATCAGGTAAGTAGTTTCTACTGTTGAGCACCTTGCTTCAGCAGGGACAGGAAGGTGAAGTGCCTCTTGGTACCAGGAGGCTGAGGGAGGCCATCCCTCTGATTACAGCAAGAAATGAGCTCCGTTCAGACAGAGCAGTAGCTCCCCACACCTACCCTACTCCTCCCTCTCTCATTCCCACTCCAGTGCTCCCAGCGCATTCCCCAGTCAAACAGCTTCTGCCCTCCTCCCTCCCAAAGAGCCATTTGCCCACTTCTCCATCAAAACCTGCATCATCAGTAGATCTTCCAGATTTTCTCCAGCTCCAAAATCTCCCAGAATAGGGACATGCTCTAGAAGATACCTGATTTTCGAACCCTTAACGCATGCTTTAGAAACATCCAACTTCAGATGGTTCCAGAACAAAGTCAAGAGCTACTCTTAACTTAGCCATTAATTAGCAGCAGCATTTTCAGATGGTCAGAAGGTGGCTAGTAGTTTCCAGCAGTGGGGCCAAATTCTTGGCCTAATACTGTGGCAGCACCAATCATATACTAAAGTTCTGCAGGGGTTATGTTTTATCTATTTTTAAAGTAAATTTCAGTTCCTCATGGTGGTAAAGAAAGCCTCGTGCGTGTGACCCTGCACAATGACATCAATCTGAATCTGCAGGCAGCCTGGGTTGGTAAAACAGAAACCAGCTGAATCCGACCATTATGTTGCAAATGTTCACTCTGAACACTAGTGGTGACACACACTGAAAAAAAATATCAGTTTTAAGTCTTTAAAAGACAGAACAAAGGAAGAAAGTAAAAACTGGAAAATTAAGACAACTTAGCTATTGGGAGTGCTTCAAGGAAGAAAAATGGGGAGAACCAGAAAGAATGTACAGATACAGGGAAGGAATAGGAGCAAGGCAGAAAGCAGAGACTGCAGGAAGAAGACAGAGGCAGGAGGAGTGGGAAGAATTTTCCCATTGTATGATGATGAAAAGGTAGTAACTTTAATATAAGAGCCAAATTCTATACTTGACCTTTGTGTGAACCAGCCAAGACAAAAGTGGAGAAATGAATTCGGCATTTCATCCTGCAGTTAAATCCCAGATACCCTTGGCTCATTGCACATATGGGTTATGTCCTTCTGGTCTAACAGTGTGGCTTTAACAGCTGAAGATAAGTACTTCCATCTAGAAGAGTGTATGCTCACTACATGACAGAGAAGTATGCTTAGTTCAAGAAATACTATTTTCCACTTTGCTTTTACCCTCCAGCATTTCCTGACCTTCTGCACACTGGATTTCAAGGGTGCCCAGCACATGAGTTGTTCTGTTAGGAAACAGGAAAGGTGAGGACACTAGAACTGGAGTTGATTCAGGTTTTTGCTGCCTGGACTTTCGAAATTGTATCAAACTCAAGGAAGCAGCCAGAATTTTCTGCCAGCCCTTTCTCTGAGGAAATGCTGGGGCCAAGTGGGAGTGAGGGGAGTTAAACAGAAAAGCATCCTTTAAGTTTAGTTCCTGTTACCCCTGCTGCATGAACAATGTTCAAGCATTCCTTATTTCTTAGAAAAATAAGTATACCCTTACTTATTGGTGAGGAAAAAAATATTTAAAAAATAAACAACATGGTGATCTCTCTTAACTTCTTCACCCCATTGTATGCTAGCTCTAGAAAGACTTGGACCCTGTTGCACACTTGCGTGTGAAGCAGGATAGCTCCCTAAGAAAGTCAAATTATAGCAGGAATAAAAAGTACTTGTCTGACTAAGTCTTGGGGAGAGGGCAAACTGTGCTGTGAGAAACTTATCTGAGTCACAGTTTTGCTCTCATTCTGGAATGGAGAAAGCATATTACAGACACAGAATCTCTTTCTCCTGCCTAAAGTTAAATGAGAGCATGTCGTTCTAGCAGGGAAAACCCAACCAGATATTTAAAGCCACAGTGAAACAGATAACTCTGCATGGAGCAAAACCAAAATGAATGGTCTCTTAAAACTTGAGAATTCCCTTGGCCAGGGCGTTATCCAGGGCTCATGAGGGACAGGATGCCAAACTATCCTGTATCATTCCACCTGACCTGATCAGGAATTTGCACGTCTCTTAAAAAAGAGAGAAGTAATTAATCCTGAAAAATTTAGGGCAGAGAGCAAGGAAAAGAGAAAAGGAAAAGGGGGGAAAAATTATAATTACCAAGAAGAGACAACCTGTGCATCAAAGTAGAGAGGTCCTGTGGTTGACATCCCCAGTCAGTGAGAGAGTAAGTGGAAATAAAGAGATAAAGGGACAGCAAAAGTTTACATTCAGCACCATTGCTTAGCTGGGTGACTGTGGTTGGGAAGATGCGTGTAAGAGCTTCCTAGAAATTGAGATGGAATTACTCAACATTTCTTACTAGAAACAAGGCAAATTCTTCTGTGTTTCTCTTCTTCCATATTGCCAGCCATGAACACCTCACAAGAGTTGTGGTAGCTGGACTCCTATGCAGGTTCATGGTTTGAGGATACTCTGTAGGCAGTCCACTGCTGCAACAGTATGAGCTCACAGTTCACTTTGAATCTCTTCCTTCATGGCTCTGAGGATACTGCTGGCTCGGATCAGCAGAGCTGGTCCAGCACTGAAGATTTTCCTAGCTCATTGAGCGCAGACATATCCTCTGTGTGGTTGTCTCCCCTGTGTTTTAGTTCAGAAGCCATTACAGGTGGGATGATAAACACCATTTGTGAAAGGTGCATGTGAGACCCACAGAAGGGGAAGATTCAATGAACACAGTATAAAGCAGAACAGCAAGACCTAGTAAGCAGATGGTACTGATAGTCATTCTCTCTCCTGCCCCTCTTTGATCTGTTATGCAGCATGCCAGCCCTCTAAGCCGGCTTGCCTGGGTGTCAGAACGCACTTTCCTCTTTCTCCTTTCCTCCAGCTCACAACAGTGTTTGTAGATGTCATGTTGCCCATGCATCCGTGTGTGTGTGTATGAACCTGATATATACCTGATTTAGGCAGATGTGTTTCTGTGTCACACTTGAGCATCTTAAAATTTCCCTTCCCCTTGGATGTCCCTCTGTTCACTTCCACTTTCTCTTCCTAAGACTGGCTGTGCTTATTTCTTCTGAAAACAGGAGAACAGCTTCCCTCCCTTACCTAAATAAGCATGTAAACAAATAAAATCTGTCCCAAAAACTAATGTAATACTTCTAAAATCTACTATCCAGTTCACCAAATTTAGTGCAACATATCAGCCTTCTGCCTTAATGTTTCAGGACGTTACATCCTCTGTGGTATAACTGCTGAGAAATACCAGGTCTACAGACTGAGAACTGCCATAGAACAAAAGTGGCTAGGGGTTGATTGTTCATTGTTTAGGAACTAGAGGCCATCATATGAAACTAGGGGAAGCCATGTACCAAAAAAATATTGGAAGGTGTGTCTTCATGTAATGTAATACCTTACGAAACTCCTTGCTGAAGCAGGTTCTGAAAGTGAGGAGTTTGCCAATGCTCATCTTCCACTGGGTATTTTTTCCTCACAGGGAGGCTGGATAACTCCCTGGAAGAGAAATCTTCATGAGGATTGCTAAACAGAGAAATCACAGCAGGCTCAGGAAATCTCTGACCTGAAAGTGATGAGAGTGAGGTAGTGTTAGGAGGAAGTGTTCTGTATGCCTGGCATGCTATTACACTCTTGCAAATCTGTGTGTGGCTACTGGTGGAGAAAGAGCACTGAATGCTTTTGGCCACCCAGTTTTGACAGTCCTTTCTGGATCAAGAGTGAGTATTGCTGTCTGTGGGGGCAGCTGGCCTTGTCTCTTGTCCATGGATGGCTCCATCCGGGAGCCTCATACTCAGAATCTCTATTTAGGTAATCCTTGGTCAGGACTGCCTTTGATGGGATAACAGGGTCTCTCTCCATGGAATAAAATATCTCAGATTTATGCCTTTGTTTTAGCCCAATACTCTTTCCATTAAATCATAATCTGTTTTCCTCCAATACCTTTGCACAAAAGACTGACAGAAACAGCTGGTGGATAGGGACACACAGAAACCACCTGTGATCATTCACAGAGTATCAATTTTCATTTCCCTAACGTTTTCTTTCTTCTTTGGGCTTTGTTTTTAAGTGCTGCATATTCTCATATTTTCCCATGTTCTGAGAAATCAGCAATACTGGACTAGCCTTCATAAGTTCCTAGTAATAGGTTTTCTGTTTCTTTATTGTATTTATTGGCTTCATGTCAGATTTTAACCATTGGCATCTCAAAGTTCAGAGTATCTCAGTGTTACTGCTGGAAAAACATTTCATCAGCATAAACAAGTGTTTTGAGGGCAGTGCAAACTCTTGCTCATTGCATGGATCTTCTGTATAGGCACCCAAGCTCTCTTACTGTGCTGGTGTTCATCTCAAAAAGCAAAATGTGACTCAGAAAGCTTTGCTAGAATATCAACATGTGAATTCTGTGTATTCACCTGTATGGCTCACAAGAGCTGTAGGTTGGCTAATTTGCTACAAAAAAAAAATAGTAACAAACTTAATGGATTTGAAATAGGTGAAGGGTTTTATCATCAAGACAGAAAAGGAAGTAAGGAGCAAATAAAGTGACTTGTAAGGTAAACTTCTAACTGCAGACTCAAAACAACTGTGCAAATGCCAGCTTGGAATTGGGCTACAAGACAGTTTTATCTGGGGCTCATCCATGTCCCAGGTTTATCATGTTTCCTGCGTTTTTGTGTGACCCTTTACATCTTGCCACTCTTGTAGTGCCTGGGGCAATGACTTCATCTTGCTGTCCTGGTTCCCACCTAATGGCATGTACACTTGGTTGGATTGGCAGAGCACTGTTTAGTATTTTTAGTGTTATTTTAATTTTTTTACTGAATACATCTCATTAAAATTAACTGAGTAGTTTTGAAATGAAGCATGTAGAAAAAAGTCCAAGCTTTCCAAAGTTTTGATGGAAGAACAGTGCATTTCAAATAAGCACCCAAACACTGGGGAATTCTAATCTAAATGATAACTGCCTTGGACCAGAGGAACCGGTGGCTCCCTTGACATCATCTCCCTTAATGGGAATGTTTACTGGGGACTATGAGCATCTGGCAGGAGATGCTCAGTGCTTTCTGGGATCTAGCCCTGGATTTGGAGATCTCAGTGGAGCCAGCTGTTTGGGTGAGCTTGCCTGGGCTGGGACAAGTCTCAGTCCCAGAGATATCAGAAGCATCACAAACCACACAGCTTGATTGTGAAATTTACGTAGGATAGAAACACAGAAATTAAAGAAAAAAGAAAATCAGGAAGAAAAACCAGGAAAACACTGGCATTTTTTAATGGATTCAGAGTTTGTTTGGCCTTTTGAATGAAGGTCTTATTTTAATCAAAGCATTTTGCTATCTGCTAATGAACTGAACTGAGTGTCATTTATGAAAAAGTCTTGGTCAAATCCAAAGCATGAGTGACTACCAGCAATCTCTAGAAAATAAGAAATTCCCTTATCAGAAGGATTGAGATCTGACACTGCCACTATCCTTAAATTAAAAAATTAAACAGTACATATTAAAAATGCAATTACATGACCCACTTCTAAGCTAAAGGCCTTTGGACCCTGGCTTTATTCACCTCACAAAACACCTGAATCCAACAGTCACTGGGTTGTGGATTATTATCCATGAGCAGAAGCTGACTGCCAAGAATCTAAGGCTTTCTAATGAAAATGAAAATTCTATTTCAAAATGATGAAATACTTTATCGTATATTCACAAAAGCAGATGTTACAATTTGATGAAAATGAAAGAAGCATTAAAGTAATTATTATGACAGAGAAGCTGAAGGCATACTAACTCTGTTAGTCCTTCAAGACATATGATATGAGCTACTGTTTCTGGTGTGCTCATGTTTCCTATCCATTAGAAATTGGGGGGAAAAAAACATGATTGTATCTTGGAAATACATTAAAAATAAAAATAAATACCTGTGCAGTTCTGGGACTGGCTATGACAATATAGAGAATGCAAATTACAGTTGTGCATTAAAGTTTTAAGAAAGACAAATTAGAAGTTTTATTGGTGTTCCTTTGATATTTTTCCATGGTCTTATATTTAAAAAAAAGGCTTTGTGGTTTTCCTTATCCATGAAAACCAATTTTAGAACCTGAAAACTTGGGGGCTTGGTACAGAGACCAAGATGTTATGCTGCCAAAAGGCCTACGTTACAAACCTTTTTTCCTGTTGTAGATCTGTCCGTTTGTATTCTAGCCACATGATTAATGTATGTAGACCTGTTATACAATTAGCTTTAAATGAAATATTAACAAGAGCTATGCTGACTGCAAGTGACTTAGAAAATAATGCAGTATTCTGAAATACCAGCTTAAAGAGACATGATTATTTTTAATTAGTTGAAATAAACAAGGAAAAAGAAATACCAGTTTCAGGAGAACCACTTAGTAAAGCAGCCACAAGGTTTACCTACTTGGACATTATCCAAATACTACCTTTTTCTCTCCAGACTGCTAGTTACTGTGTGGCCAGTCAGTCTGGGTACATTTGAGGGACACATTCCAGGAGTTGCAAGTGGGAGTCAGAAACAGTCTTTCAGTCGTGTTTGAGACTTTCCTTGCTCTTATGTGTTTCAGAGCATAAGCTCTGCTAACAGTTGAGTGAATGCTCTGAGCTCTACCACTGTAGATCTGAATTGACACTGCATTACCACAAAGTGTGGATGACTCAGAGGGGGGCTGAATAGGGACCACTAAAAGGCATGAGACAACAAACTTCTCCTAAGTTATTAAAGAAAAAATACGTGACACTGACTTCTGGTCGTTGGCTCAGTCAGCAACTATACGCAATTCTTAAACCTGTTAGGCATTGTCAGGGAGAAATTTTGGGAGCTTAATCTGCCTTCACTCAGTCAGACAAGCCAAAGAATTTCAGAGGCAGTTAAACTGCTGGTCTCTCTGACACCTCTGATACCTTGTTCCAGTTCTTGAATCCTCTCTTGTCCTTCATCTCACTCCTTTTTCCCCTTTCTCTCAGTCTTGTATCTTTCTGAGAGACCTTCCGTGACTATCATCTCCCATTGACCTGTGCCAGCCCACCTCTAACCCTGGGGATGGAGAACATAACTGCTGCTTAGATGCTTTGGCCAGTGTCACTGGACCAAGAACCTGCCCTCTTTACTCCATGCTTTCCCAGATGATCTATGCAGCACAGACCTAGCTGCATCAGAAACCATACAATATCCATGCTCTTCTAGCATGGGTTCAGCTTACCCAAGCATAACCAGCACCCCTGCCCCTTTTTGAAACTACTTTTCTTGGTATTTAAGGGGAGGAATGCCAAGAAATTATCCTTCTCTCTCCCCTGCAGACTCTTCAGCAGAAAGGGAGTAGTTAGAGCTTCCTAGCAGTTGGGGATTTTCAGCACGTGTGCATGTTTCCAAGCCTATTTCTTGAATACCCAAGTGTTCATCAAGAGGGCAGAGGAGAGAAGGTCTGAGACTGAACTGAGTGCTTTAACAGTTAGCCACTTGCTCAGCAGCGAGTGGGTGATCCGCATTGCCCAGCACTCATGGATTTAGATCCTAAATGCAAGGAAGTCCTGGCTGGCAGCAGCAGTTCTGGGTTGCCAACAGGTTCCACATGGACGTGTCCAGCAGGGCTGGTGCTTTCTGCTTTAAAGCTAACATGTAAAGCTCCTTCCTCTTATCTCACCTGAGTATGAAGCACTCAGAGGCTGTGGCAATGGGAGCTATACACAAAGTGGACAGTAATGTCTTAGGGCCAGATTCTCCCACTCTTTCTAGAAGTAATGCTGTTGCTTGCCAATAGTGACATTGAAAGCAAAAGGAGTGAGATATTACATGTTAATTGAGAGAGGCAGAGTTATGTTGAGGACTTGGACATTATCCTTTGAGGTGTAAAACATGTTTTTGAGCCGTGTAAGTGGCCTTCTCATTCCAGGTCCTACAGCACAGCGCTGCGTTTCCTCCCTCTCTCCAGGTTTTTTATGTCCCTGGATCTGCTGGCTGGGCATTTTCTGGCTGTTGCAGGCTAACTTGCAGAGCTGCCCAGGTGAAACACTGTATTCAAGACTTTTAGTTTGCTAGTGTGGTGGCAAAATACTTCCTACATCTCGTAAATACCTGTAGCTATGACAAAGAGGTGAGTGGAAGCAGTGGGCCTGAATCAGCATCCCCTCTCAGTCACAAGGCCAGGTTTGCACTGGCATGCAGTGGGTGGCAGAATTTGGCCTGGGTTGTGTAAAGACCAAGCTGTGTATGTTTCCTGCTTCAGGTAATAATGTGCTAAGTTACTACTTTATGCACAGAGGTATGGAAACCTTTTTTTATGTTTTTCCCTCCCTCCCTCCTCTTTCCGTTCTATGATCCAGACACCACTAACTGTATGGAGTTGATGACTGGCAGACTTTCCAAATGTGGTAAGAACTTCCTTCCCTTCTGCCTTTTCTCCTTCCCCAGTCCCTGCTGAGCAACATAATAATGCGCCGTCTGTCCCTTCCACCTCTTTCCCTTCCCTATCCCTGCTGTCCCATGCTCTTTTCAAGGCTACCCACCCCATAACAGCCCACTATGTTTTTTCACTTACCTGGTGGACACAAGCATATACCCCTTATTTTGTTCCTCCCCATCCATGCACAGATGCACAGGCTCCACCACGGCTTTCCCCTTCATAGCACAAGTGTGTGGTGTTGCCACTTGAGATTCCCTCCCTCACTGAGACTCACTCCCTCCAACCCAGGCCAGTGATTTTCTTTTTCTTTCCTCTTTTTTCCCCCTCTTTTGTTTACTTGCTGCCTTTGATTCATGATTCTTCAGTTCTTTTTCTGCAGTGAAGCTGAATGCTGCCCTACTAGCTGCTGTCTCCCTTGGTTTCTTGCTATTTATTGAGACAGGATTGCTATGTTATTTAATTCCCTTTTGCATCCACTCTCTTCTTCCCCAGATATCCTTGGGGGTAAGACCCTTTTAAATCTTCTATAAGACACACCACATATCATCAGTCAGACACTTAGCTAATCTAAATTGTCATAGTTCCAGTCTGGTCTTGGAGAAGAATGTTGTGTCTGTAGCTGGAAGAGCAGTAAACCTACTAGGGATTCAGAAATTTGCTAGGAATGAGGAAAAAAACCCAATGTGTTTCCTGCAAAACTTGCAACTAAATTTGCATGGGGTTCCATGAAGTTTGGTTAACTTATTCCTTGTCTTTCCTCCCCTCTGTGCACTTGGGGCTGTATTTCTTCTCAGCCAGACTCAAATACTATGAGGTTTTTTTTGTCTTATTTCTTATATCTTCTACAGAAAAGTTCTGTACAAGAGGACTGTTGTCTTAGGTTTCCATTCTGGTATCTAGGTTGAATTCAGATATCTCTGTGAAAATGAACACAAACAGTTGAGGAGGCAATCACTTAGCTGGTAGCCCTCACCAGCTGGACCTACAACTTCGGCATCATCTCTTCAGAAACTGAGGAAAGTTGTTCTGGAGTTGTGGAGTCTGTAACAACGAAGGAAAATTGTCATTGCGGAGATAATACTAGGTTTATGTGTGTGTGACTGAGGCAGAATTTGGCCCATTCCCTGTATTTTGATCATCTCTTTCCCTTAAGTTGCAGCTTTGCTGGTGGGAGTTTTTCCTTTGCTTTGAAAGGAGCTTGTTTGATTTCTTGTTTGAGTTTTCTGGGTTATACCATTTCTGATCTCTTTGTGAAGACTCATTTAAGTTGCGGGCAGACCTCCAGCTTCTTCTTGAAGTCATCAGACAGCAAATCCCTCTTCTCCTTCAAGCCTTTGTTTCTTGCCTGGATCTGGCACTCACATCATACACAAATACTGAAATGCTGATTCTACTGATTGCTTGCAAGTTAACTGGACTATACAGATAACCAGCCAGTACTCTGCATCTCTAGATGGCGTTACTGCTCACTCCCAGTTCAGACCGACCCTTCAGCTGTCACAGAGTCAGCATCAATCCAACATGGGACAAAGAGGACAAGGTGAATGCCAGCAGAGAGACTATTTTATGGCAGCTACAGCACAGACAAAGCACGTATACATATCCAGAAACATGTTAAGAGGGTTTAAAGGGCTTCCTTTAAATCGTATTCTTGTTGGTGTGCTCACATACAACATAAGCAGTGGTGACTACACCAAGCTGAATTCCACCTTCCTATATGAGTGAAGAGCCATCTCAAGTGTAGGAGAGCTCACCTGCAATTTAGACAGGGGAACAAATGGGAGTGATGCCAGCATTTAGCCTTTTATTGGCAAACTGTCCTCTTTGAGGACAGAGAACTGTCTGAAGTTGACACAATGTTTATCTAGTAATAGCAACTAGTGTAAGAAAAACTGTACTATGTGGTTTTTTGACCTCATCATAATTCCATATTCTGAGACTGAGCATGGGGACATTTTTGGCCAAAGAGTTAACAATGGTGCATGAAGAGATAGTCAGATGCTTTATGCCTGGCTCAGCCCTGTGAAGGCTCTGATGTGAATAAAGAATATCTTTTCACCCACTAGAAGTCATTGAATGTTGTAATTAACAGCAAGACAAATTTATTTAGTCCTTTAAATGTTATCTCATCTTCTGTTAGTAGTGGTCATCAATCTGAGAAGTGATTTTGCATATAGCCATTGGCATTGAAAAACAAGTTAATGTTGAGCAGCAGAGGTATGTCATAGGAGCTGCCAATATCCAAATGACTTAACAGCTGCTGTATCAACCCTACCTGTGCACTCTAGATAACTGCTGCCAACTATTAGCATTTCTCAATAGAAGAAAATAATTTGGCTCACAATAAAGTTGAAATGCACATTGGGGTGGAATATTTTATGTTTCCACCCATTTTAGCATGGGAACAGGCATTTCTGTTGTCAGAAAGACTAAACTTGTTTCCATGAAGTCTTTCATATCTGTTCATAAGATTAAATTTACCTTGTAAAATTTAAAACCTTTACATTTAAAATGCAGCTGTAACCTGAAAATTGCCTATAGGAATAATACCTTCCAACTTAGCTGATCTATTCCTTTTGTGTATATAGAAACAAAACCATGTAGTGACAAATAAGCTTTATGACTTTATGTACTGCCGTTAAGCCTTGTAAAATCAACATGGCTCTAAAAGAATGGGCTGGATTCTGAGTCCTTTGAGGAAGGATTGAAAGAACTCTTTACTGTCATCTAATTTGGTATTTATGTCTGTCTCACTGAAAAATAGGTTGTATAATTGACAG
Organism: Pedionomus torquatus; assembly: GCA_013398155.1. Lineage (NCBI taxonomy): Eukaryota > Metazoa > Chordata > Aves > Charadriiformes > Pedionomidae > Pedionomus > Pedionomus torquatus. The sequence goes on from VZRU01014814.1 coordinate 282,548, forward strand.
TAGGTTCAGATAGGTTCTGTAGAGCCTCTACATTAAAAAAAAAAAATAAAACACAAACTGAAGAGCCCTGCAGCTTCAACCACAAAGCTGGGAATTAGAAAGCAAGTATCATTGTAGATGGAGCACATCAGATCTGGAGCCATTGATACACACCAGAAAAGAGTCTGTCTTTACAGACTTTAATGAGTTTAAATCCTTTAAATAGTGAGCTGAGAATTTCTTGGGGTAGTTGACTGAATAGTAAACCTGGTGTATAGCCTTTGATGGCTCCCCTTCTCAGCCATCCCCATTTTTTTGGAGTCCTTAGTATGTTTCCCCAAGGTGCTGGTTGGTGGCAAAAAGCTCTGAAAAGCCTGCCTTATTCACGTTACTTTCTGAGAAACACCAGGGAGCCTGTAGACTTTCCAGTCTATACACAGTAACTATCTGGGACTGAATTTTATTTCCAAGTAAGGCAATAAATAAATGCTGCTTTCCATCCTTGTGACTCTCAGGAAAGTCTTCAGTTACATCAGTGGCAATTCCGTGGATCTGGGTGGTGATAATGGGAGGAGATTAGTTTGTATGACTAGTGCAGCTCCAGTCAAATCATGCTTTGTGTCAGGAACTGCACAAACATATGTTCCTGCTAAGTCTTAGACCATAAGCCTGTGACAACAGGCTGGCCAAAAGACCTTGTGTTTATTCTCTAACATCTTGTATTGCTGCTTACAATTTGAAACCTTGATTCTTGGCACCATAGTTTAAAAAAAATTTCACAAATGCTTGTGTGTACCAGTGGCTGTCACCAAAATGACCTGATCCAAGCAGAAGCACAGTAAATCCTCTTGCCTTTCATATCTTTCCAATGTATCTCACTCAAATCTCTTGCTTCTGGTGTTCAGGACCTGACATAGCTTCCTATTCAGAGCCATCTGACCTCATCCCCCGTGGCTGATCATCCTCTGTGCACTCAGAGCAATTGCACTGCAGTAAAGGCCTCTCTTCTTAGCTCCTTGCAATGACAGTTGGATTCATTCCGATGCAAGCCCGTGTCAGTAGCACCCCAAGCTACTTGAGTAATTAGGAGACATTTTGTAGTTGTTACATCGCATTTGGGTTGTAGTTGCAGCACATAGGTTTGTGAGTGCTAATTTAGAGACTACTGGTGTTACTAGCGGCAGCAGATATCTGGATTTCATACTCTTGGAAGTGATCCTGATTCATATTGGCATTAATTAGAGTAATCCTGCTAATCACGACGTAGCTATTTTATGGAAGAGGAGGTTGATGATTTGCATTCATAAAGACGTAACTGATGGTACTGATGCTGAAACATGCAGAAAAAAAAATGTATGCTGCCCTCCCAGCTGAAAGGCTCTTCTCACCATTGTTACACTGAGGTAGTCAGAACAATATAGGTTTTTATTAGCATTTCTGAAGAATATACTGGCTACTGGTCTTTATGACTCAAAGGAGAGATACAAGGAAGAAGACCCACCTGAAAGATCACATATTCATTTATAATGGGTGGATCACAATAAGTAAGATAAGTCAGATTTTCTAGAGCGTTCAAGCCAGGTTTCCCAGTTATCCTGGCCTAGTATATCCTATACTAGTATCCTTTGCTGTTCAAATGGATGGCTGGTTCTCCTCACACGGTAGTCATATCTCTTCATTCTAGTGTTGTGTTGGGGAGATATTTCCAATTCATGACTCCTGTTTTTACATTGTAGAAGAAGGTAGCCAAAAAAATGGCAACTTGGCACTGAAGATGATGATGAAAGAAACTCTTTCCTTCTTTCTCTTTAACAATATCTAATGCAGAAAAAACCCAGATCTTTCTCTCTTAATTAAGGTCACAGTAGTTTATTTATGGCAGGCAGGGCTTCTGGATACTCCATGTGAACATTTCCTTGCTGCACTAAGCTAAATTTGAGGTGGCCTCCATGGAATATTAAATCACATTTTGAAGGGATCGATTTAGAGGAAATGAGGAGGCAGCATTTCACCAGCATACACAGGTCGTTTTGCTCTTAGAAACAGGTCAGAGAACTTAAAAACCATAAGATCATACTTGAACATCCATCTGGCAGGAAAGGACAAAATCGTATTGTTAAGTGCCAGTACATTTCTGACATTTTTATAGATGAAAAATTGGAATGAAGCAGCAGAAGACTCTAGGAGAATGGGTAGCAGCGATACTATCATCTGCTGTGGCTTTACAAGTGTAGGTCGTCAGCTTCCCCTTTCAGCACACACTTGTGCAGACAGATCTTTGTAAAAGGACAGGCAGATACAAAGAATTCTTGGGCTGAGTCCTTCACCAGCCAATTTGCTAGAACAACATGATCCCACAACCGAATCTGGCATCCCTGCATCCCACCACTATCTTTGCCTGCTCTTTCAGTGCCACCAGCTGTCCAAACAAATGCATGATTCCTTCCTCTCCGTCATCACATCTCCTTTTTTTGAATGTTATCTGGTGGTGCTGGATTGGCCAGAGCTATTCATCAGTAAAGAACACATTTGTTCCCTGATTAATTACTCATGCTGTAGCTCTGCAGAAGGTAGCAGCAAGGAAATATGCCTCATCTATTTGGGTCTTTGCTGCCTTTGTTCACAATTCTCTAACTCATTATCCAGGAGCTACCTATCTCACTTAGAGTGTCTCAAACAGGAGAGGCTGAACTGGATCTCAGCTTCTCTGTGTGTGCATAAGAGAGAGAAAGAAAATGTGCAAGATAGAGGTAGAATGGCCATCTGGCTAGTCACAAATACTGTGCCACCCTCCCATAGAGGAGACGGGGTGTTTCAGGGGAGCAAGAAGAAGGATGGGTTATAAAACATTTGAGATCTGCACAGGTGTGTAGGGACTGAAAGTTCCCACCTTCTGCTCGTAGCACAAACACGTGTGCTAACAGTGTGTGATAATCTGAGTAGTTCTTACCAGCAGTCTGTTTCTCCAAACACTGTTTTCACCAGGCATTTTTACCAGCAGAGTCTGAAAAATACACTCTGTTGTTACCTTTGGAAGTCACCTTTCCTAGTTGCAATTTAGGTGTCCAGCTGAGGAACTGGAGTTGTTCTGTGGACTGTCTGTCTCCATTTTCTGGTCCTAAGTTGAAATGAAATCAAAACAGCTGCCCACTTAGGTAACTAACTGGGGAAAAAATAACTGGGAAAACTTGTTCTAGTCAAGCTATTGTGGCAGTTTATAAATCCAGTAAAAATCACATCCATGTCTTTCAAAATGTTTTCCTTATTGACTGCAGTTTTAGACAAATACCCTCTTGGGACTTCTGCAGTTTCTTCAGCTCACTTCAAGTGGCCTAGGATGGGTTCATAGAAGTTCTGTGTGATGGCCTCCAACAGCACATAGCAATGGCCTTTCTGCTACCCTTCTGCAGTCTAGAGTGAAGCCTCATACATCCAACCATTAAAGGAGAAACAAATTCTTTCTGTAGCTTTCTTCAGTAGTTGGTGAGCTCACTGAGCCATATCTGTGATTTGTATTTGTACAATGCCTAGGGTAGGGGCTCTTTAGTCTGGAGGAAGACCCCTACATGATAGTAGAACTAAACAAAGAGGAATAGGCCACTTTTATCTTTATGTCATCCTTTTCACTGTGTATACTCTTGGACTGGGTTCTATATTTAAATTTCTGGTTTTGAAGGCAGAAGGGACTCTGCCAACAGAAACCAAGCAAACAGGTGAAAAATGCCTAGTCTTAACAAAGAGGGCTAGAATTCTGTCAAAGCAGCAAAGTGGGTTTGAAAGGGAATGGTCTACCACCCATCAAGAGAGTGTTTCAATGCTTTATGCAAAAGGAGTTGGATTTTTGTTACATGATTCACTGAAACCATGGCTGCCTATCGAAATACAGATCAAGCTAGGGATGAAAAAGACAGGGGGTAAAGAGGAATGAGTATAAGAAGAAAACCTCAGTAGCAGAGGCAGACAGAAAACAGTCAAAAAGGATGTGAAAGCAACAAGGGAAAGAATATGGGAAGTCAGCTTGACATAGTGTGTCTCTGTTTCCAGTGGAGACCTATCTTTTGCCATTCAGTTTCTCCCAAAGGCTAAGCTAAAAATGCAGAAACCCAAATTTTCTCGGGCTATACAGAAAGGAAAGGCAGACGATAATCCCACAGGTGGCAGATTTGTTTTGTGCAACTTTGTGTTCAGCACCTCAGGGATTACTGCATTAAAAATACATAGACTCCAGAGAGATGGTTTTGCAAGAGAAGGAAGTGCCTTAGGGTTTGCTTCCAATAAGTCAGTGGGAATGTTGCTATTTACTTCAATGAAAAGAGGACCAAGTTTCATCTGACTGTCTTAAAATGTTACAAAACAGCAGGCTCTAATCAGTGACTGAAGCCTCCAGGCTTGTCCTGAAGCTAGTTGTTTACCACCTCCTGTTATTTTCCATGGAGGACACTGAGGGTTCGAGCAATGTCAGGGCAGAGTTTTTGGAAAGTCTCAGCAGGGTCTTTGCATGGTGCATCCTTTCCTGGTGTCAATTCTGGTGCCTGGAGTGAATCAACTCATTTTCTCTTTCCTTTCTTACCTGAGTGCTCCACATCCACTTTGCTTCTCAAACCTGTAACACCACTGGGGACTAGGTCAATGGCATACAGACTTCCTAAGAACAACAGACAACTGTGAGGGTTGATACAGGCTCCCTGCCCAGCTTCCTTTTAAATTTTTGTGTCTGTCTCCAGCCCCATTTACTCCTCTTAGTGCCTGTTGTATTCAGATGCATTCACAGTTTTGACTTCTTTCATGATATTTGGCCGAGACAGTGCTGCAGACAGGTGCCACAAACCAATTGCCGTCTCCATAAATATATTTCTCTAGCATTCCTTCAATACATGACCCTTCCATAAGCTTCAGTGCTTGTTTTCAAACCCATTCCCCTTCCCTATCTTGCAGTATACAGCTCCTCGGTCTAACTCAAAAAAGCACATATCCATCTCCTCCTAATAACAGATGTAAACCTAATGCTCTGAACCTCCCTTCCTGCCTCTGATCCTTCTCACGGTTTCTCACCCCTGCTACCCTTCATGCCTTCCTTGCTCTGTGTTGATGAACATTTGCTCTTAAGGGGAAAGAAGACCTTAGTTACAGATGCATGAAACACCAGGGAAGTTTTGAAGAATCCGTAAGCCAAACCTTCATCCGTGTCCAGAGGAAACAGGATGTTATCTCACTTTCTGAAATAAGAGAGGCAGCCTTTTTTGAGTCCCCAGATGGACTTGGAGGTGTAAGAGCTTATCACGTCTTGCACTGAGTGCTAGGAATGGAACATCGCTGAAGGAGCTATTCTAATCGATCATCACGTGCATTTTCAAGTCTTGTTTTACTGGATATATAAACCCCAAAGGGAACAAGAACTAAGAGGAGCAACACCACACACCATTTTCATGCTTCCAGCATAGCTGGCCCGTGTTTGCATATCTCCGGAGAAAAATGCGAGGACTCTTTGTCTGTCCAAAGACCAGTATCTGCACCAGCCCAAGAGAAGGCTAACAAGCTGTCATGTAGACAACATCAATGCAGTGATTACCTGTATGGCTTGGTGTAGGATCAGCTCTTTCTTCACTGCAGGATAGGAGACCATTATTAGCTAGTCTTTAATTACAAGTCAAGATACTACAAAAGGCAAAGGAAGGAAAGGGTTAGTGAAATGGCCTATTTTATTTTTCAGTAGCACTCTTTAAACATCCCTAAGGATTTCTTACCTCCCATTAAAATTTTACCTGAAAATGCTGATTGTAAGGAATCCAGTAGTGATACAGGCAAAGAAAAGCAGACTGTTAAATACTTCTGCTGCAATAAATCTCCAGGCACTTGAAAGCCGGTAGGGCATGGGGAGGAGAAAGGGTGGATGAAACAAGGGCTGCATATTTTAATAGGATGATTAAAAATCCTTTATCAGGATTCAGCAAATACAATATATATATTTTAAAATGTTTTATTGCTCCATTTTTGCGAGTTGTACTTTTGTCTACTGTTCCTGTCTATGTGAAAACAAAAGCTTCCCTGATTCCTGCAGAGCCCTGCTTACTCTGCCCTCTTCTTTCCCTCTAAGTTTGTTGAATAAACTGCTCAGCTGAATAACTAGAGATATTTCCTTCCCTTTTTCTCCCAACCTAGCAGTCTTTCCCTCTCCAGCATTTTTTTCAGTGCTCTTTTTCATTCTCTCTGCTGACTCCATTTGCTTATGAAGATGAGGGGTCCAAAGCCACAAAAAAAAACCACCCAGATCTGCCCACATTCCTGCATTCAAGGCTGAGTGTTTGCTTTCTGTTTTTCTTTCTTTTTACCGAAAAAGAATATCCACCTAAAAGAAGAACTGAGTCTGAGCAGTTCTAGAACAGTTTTAGAGAGGCTTAGGTAAATCTCTGAAGTAGAAACCATAAATGTGGAGCCAATATTTCTCTTCCAAGCATTTGGATGCTTGTGGAAGGAAACAGGTGGAAACACAGGGGTCTGACCCCAGAACAACTGAGAGTTTGATAGGTCTTCTCTTCTTATCCCAAAATTGAGATATGTGCTTTGCCTGGCTGTTTGTTTGGGCCCATCTTTAAGGTTTCAGCCAGTTAGACGAATGATGCCCTTCCAGAAACTAACAGCCATTTGTTTGTGACATTGGTGTAACTGAATGCACAGACAGAACCAGGGCCAACTGCAAGTTAACCACAAAGAGGCAAGTAGAGGAAGACAAGAAATTAATTAGATTAATAAGATTGAGATCCTTCACTCTATATGCCAGCCATGTGATTTTTCTCAATGCTTGTTAACACACAGAGGAAAGCAGCAACTACCTGATTAGCACGAGGCAGGAAAAGAAGTGTAAAACATCCAGCTTTGCAAGTCACAAATACTATATATTTTCTCTTTCTTTGTGTAAAGAGCAGTTTTGCTAACATTTTCCATTAGAGAGTAGGAAAGCACTCAACAAGCTCTTCAGACAAGTTACTGTGCACAGAAAGTATTTTCCTGCTATAGTAATACTTCGTTTATTTTGTAATGCAATTGAAGGAAAATACAGTATTACCAAGCTGCCGATGTCCCCCAGCTGTGAATAAATGGCAGTCTCTGCCTTGAAGAAACCCCTTTACTCCTGACTGAAAGTTCCTGCCTCGAGGACAGAAGATTCTACTCTTCACAGCATACGACAGCATTGGAAGGAAAATACAAGGAGTCCATTTCCTTCTGGGTGCTGGGGAATGAAATTGCTTAGTGGGATATTAATTATTTGAATTTGTTAGAACAATGGAGCCAACAGCCCAATACTGAGAAAAGCATCATGGGGTTTTAATGACCATGAAAAGGCATCACCTCCATGGTGTACATTAGATAAAAAGTACCTTCAATGTCTGTGTTCAGAGAATTTAGTGTCACCCATCCTATGTGTAATCAAGATTAATTCCCCCATCCAAGAAAATTAAAAGGGACTAGAAACGCCCAAAAAGGCTACCTTTCCAGTAGCAGCTGGTCCCTTTCCCTCAGTAGGGCCCCAGAGCCTTTCCTCACGTATGACCTTCCGCACATCCTCTGGGCTAGGACTAGATTAACAGCATACAGCCCTGCTGCCTGGAGGTCCAAATGGCATGAAAGATTGTGTTCATGTGCATAGTTGCCAACCCATGTTCATACTGCAACCTCTTCTAGTGGTTGGCTTAACAAAATACCTGTTCTGCTAGCACAAAACTCTAAAGCCCTCTCTGACTCCTAACTCCACTGGAGTGAATGTCAGTGTCATGGAGGCTGTATTGGAGAGAGAATACAAATTCAGGACAACAAAGAAGTAGTTCTTGACCCTCTAGAAATAGTTAGATGCCTAACAGCCTGCTTCCACAATGCATTCAGCATCTTCATTTCCAGGCACCTGTTTTAAGAAGGATCTGGAGGTGCTTAGAAGTTTGCAAGTACAAGCTGCAAACCCCTCGTGCAGGTGGCAACACTCATGTCAGCTGTAGCTCATTTGTCAATGCTGTTTCTCTTGCACTCAGGTTCTTCAGGCTTAGTGACTGAAAGGTGAACAAGGAGATACTCAGAAAGAAATAAAATGCAAGCAAAGAAATCCTAATGCCTGGTGTAGCCAGAGAGCTCAGCAAGCTGCAAAGCAAAGCATTAATTGGCGGCCACATCCAAATACTCCGTGTTTGTAAGAGCAGCAGTAAGATGGGATTTGCCTGTATCCAGCATTACATTCACGGATGTTTCAGTGCGGAGTGGCCAAGTGACTCCAAGTAATAGACCAAACTATTTCATCTACACGGTAGTGTGTGTTCGTGCTAGGTGAGACAGCAATGCTCCCCTGCTCAGGAGAAAAGTAAGATCTTCCCCCTAGGTGTTTTATACTCCCAGCCTCTTTATTTCTGTAGGTGTCCCATCCTAAACACTCTTCCTGCTCATTGTCTTCATCCCCCACACACCCCCACGCACGTGGCTCTGGATCTCCTCATCATGTTCTTCTCGTTAAAAACCCCATTGTTCATTTGTTTGTTTGTTCTCTCTCTTTCTCTCCTCTTTTTCTCTCTCTTTCCCTCTTGTTTTTTTTTTTTTCTTCCTTCCTTTCTTTCTTTCTTTTTTTGTCTCCTCTGTTTTGTGTACCCAGGCAGCCCATTGAGTAACTTCTTTGACGTAATTAAACAACTTTTTTCAGACGAGAAGAACGGGCAGGTGAGCCATCCCCCCGGCACGCCAACCAAGCATAGCGCAAACAGCAAGCGGAGCGATTCCGGTTCTAATGACTATGGGTCTAGAGGAGACAATAAGTACCCTGCTGGCAAAGACAAGGCAAAGATGGTCTCATCAGTCGGCCTACAAGACCAACCTTAAATAAACACATAAAAAATTAAATAACTTAGAAAAAAACAAAAAACAAAAACAAAAAAGCAAGAAAGAATGAAAGAATATTCCTTAGCAAGCTAGCCTCTAAACTAGAAGGATGTATATACCTTGCCACAACAGTACAAAACTGTCTATAGACAAATTTTGTATGAAGGAATGACTGTATATATATACATATATATATTTATATATGATATATAATATATATCTCAGAAACAAACACAAAAACAAACAAATGAAAGAATGAAATGAAATGAAAAGAAAAGAAAGAAAAGAAAAGGTAGCACAGATGACAAACCCAGTTCATCAGATCTTGGGTTGTGGTTTTTTCAATTGGTATTTTTTTTCCTCCCTTTTTTTGAATGTTTTGCTTTTTTTCTCCTTCCTGATTTTTTGGGTTTTTTATTATTTTTTTTTTGTTTTCTTTTGTTTTGTTTCTTGTTCTGTTCATGCTCTCTCTGTGTTTCTGACGACACCACTTGTTTCCGCTCTGCTACCAGGAATTATCCCGAAAAGTTAACATGTCAGCCACGGCTTCACCTTCTGTGCTCTGCGGACACTTGTTGACGGAAGGCAACCGATGTAGACTGTCCAAGGACCAGTCCTGTTTGAGGTTCCCAGCCTCCCCTCTCCCTTCAGGAAGTGGGTTTCTCCCCCACTTCTCCCCAGACACCTCCCCAGTGCACGCCATTTTGTGTTCCCCCTCGCCCCCCGCCTCTTTTTCTTTTTTGGTGCTCCACAAGAGAGTTCTGCTCAGTTACGGGATTGCAGAGTCTGGGCTGAAAGGAGGTTGCAAATTATTGGGAGTGAAACCTTTACCCTTGGCAACTTCTGTCCACACAGGTGAACTCAGCCTGGAGGGGAAGGGTGTGGGGAAGGAGAGGGGTGTAGCGGGACCACAGTGTTCCATGAATCCAGAGCGCGTTCTCATCAGAAACCAGCCAGGAGCAACTCAAAACTAAGCATTGAACCAAGACAATACTGGGGAGTTTCATCACGGGATTTTCTTAACCTTCTTTTTCTCCCCACCACCTTTTCCTTTTCTTTTGCCCCCTTTTTTATATATACATGTATATATGTGTGTATATTTATATATAAATATGCATACGTACATACATATATATTCAAAACAATTGGTTTTTTTGTACTGTATCATTTTGCTTTTTGACCTGCTGGAAGGGGAAAGGAGTAAACTTAGGAGGGAGAGGGGGTTCAATGAATAAACACATACAAACAAAACATTAAAACTTAGGGAAAAGGCAACTTCTGGTAGCAAAGAAGAGGGACAAGACTCTGCCAAGGACTGTCTCTCCCGCCACCGGGCACGGTTGCCACTGCTGCTACTGCTGCTCCTCCTTCAACACCTTCCTCCCCACCTGTCAACTCCCTGCCACTGTGCCACCGCGCTGGGACCTTCTTCGACCAGCTGGATCCTCCACCACACCCTGCATTTAGAGGCAATTGTTGTGTTGCTAGTGCTGCATTGATATCAGTATTATTATTTCTTTAAGTTACCAGTTTCATTTGTTGGCTTGGGTGATTTTTTTCTTAAGAAAAAAAAAAGACAAAAAGACAAAAAAAAAAAAAAGAAGATGAAGAGGAGGAAGAAAAGAGACTTATCTTGGGTTTTATTTCCTGNTGATTCTTATTTATTTTGGGGAGGAGAGGGAAAAAAGACGCGGAGACCCCGTAAATGTTCACCTTGTGACTTTGAGAAAGAAGAATCGCTGCCTTTTTTCCTCCTCCTCAAGAGTTATGTGACCAAGTGTAACTTATTCTGGCCCAAGCTCAAAGGTTAAACAAAGAAAACGTGTGGAAGACAAAACACAGTGAGAAGTACTTCTTGACTGAGATTTTAAGAATGTAGGCTTAGCATTAGTGTTCAGCTCTTTTATGACCTTCGATTGCTGCTCGTTGGGTTCCTATGGGTGTATGTTGTATTGCAAGATTATTTTTTTTAATGATAATGTTGGATGAGTTCTTTTTTGTTGTTGTTGTCGTCGTTGTTTTTTTTTTTTAATCATTTTTCCCTTCTTGGACCAGTTTTACTTGTACATAGGTTTGAAGATTAAAAAGAATTTTTAAAGACACAACTGGGGCAAAGACCTTTGATTTTTGCCCTGTTTCCCCATTCCCCAAAATGGGAGGGATTTTTTGTTTGTTTTATTTATTTATTTATTTATTTATTTTCCCTATTCTTAAACTTTTCTCTCTCGTATTGCTGTGTGCATGTCAGACACCAGGGAGTGATGGCTGGGGAGGGGGGGAGGCAAGGGTGCAGGAGAGGGGGGCAGTTTTAATTGCATGACATTGCTGTAAATTAGTCTCTTTTGCTTTTGTTGTCTTTCCTGCCTCCGCCCTCTCTCTACTTCTCCTCTGAGCTCCCCTCCCATCACCCCCGTCCTTCTTTTCCCTCTTTTCTCTTCCCTTGTGTATAGATTTTGATGCTTCTGTTACATTGTACCTCTACAAAAGGCTGGGATTTCAATACAAAATAATAATACTACTTTAAAAATACCTATATCAGCAAAACCCATGTGGTACAAGCAGGAAGGGGATTACCTACACAAGATATAAGAATAAATGAAAGCAATACCTCTTGTTAACCTTCCTATTTTGTACTTTGAAGACACACACACGCGCACACACACATATACAGACACAAACTGACGTTATTTA